>JAJEKV010000098.1:3521089-3699209 GCA_021234155.1 Isoetes taiwanensis | reverse complement strand
TTATTACTTTAGTTCAATTTACGTATTGCTTACATTCGGTAGTTCCTTAGAGGGAGCCATGCCCTACTTAAGAGACAGAATTTTACTGCGACAGTCACCTGGGATGTGTGATTGTGAGTCAACAATTGGAAACATCACTAGTTTAAGAATGATATGAAGTACGGTTCAGGTTGAGCACGGAAAGAACCCAAAGCCTTCAAGATGCATGAGAGCCATTCATGGCAGAAACTGCGGATTAAACCTACTTCCCTCGCCGTTTGTTGCATGGTCGAAATATTCCATTGGGATTCGGTTATGGTGAGATGGAAGAGGAGAAAGATAGAGGAGAGAAAGCATTTGCCAGGACCTCTAAGAGCGAGGAGAAAGACTTCACAATACCTACGAAGAAAAAGAAACAGAGGGGACCCTCAGGCTACATTATAAATGAGTTTGAAAAGGGTGCATTTCTTATTTGGATATTCCACCGAGGCCGAGATATTTTAGGGCGTGATTGCATCGGTGGAATAAAAACATGATGTAATTCTTTCTCCACGACTTCATGGTTTTAATTCCAGGAAGATATTGAGTTAGATAGCTGGAATCGTTCAGCCAGATGAAGCGACTAGAATCTTGAAAATTACTAACAACGCGGGCTTTCGAAAATGGTCTTGGAGGATCCCGTGAGAGAAGTTAGTGATTACGTAGGAAGGCGGTACCATGAAGGTATCGCAAAACAGGGTACATCTCCCTCCTCCCCCAAAGTTTGGTGATGCGGAAGGTAATGCAGTAAGGTATCGCAAAACAAGGGTACCGCGTAATCCTCCCCTCCCCCCCTCCCTCGCCCGGGGCTAAAAATAGTGGATTGGTGAAGCAGTCATCCATGCACCTAAAAGACAGCTAATAGTAGGGGCTAAATAATGATGAGTGGTGGGTTCTTGAGGAAGGTTATAATAATCCATGCCCTCTCCACGCCTTTCAGCACCTTTTTCCGGGGTTTGGAGGGGAGGGAGATATAATAGCTAGTGGTAGGGGCTGAGAGGTGAAAAAAGCAATAGATGGTGGGTAAAAGTTAAGTCAGGCACTTGGATAGGAACCAAATGAAAGATACAAACCATTTAATATCTCTGAGGGCTACCATGGACAGATAAACTAAAGTAATTACATGAAATAATATTACGAAACCTTGCGGGGGCTAAGAAGCGAGAATGAGGAAAGAAGTGGTGGTTTACGGAAAGGTTGGAATGGATAAATGTCCCACATCAAGTGGCGTTGGGCGTACATGAAGAATGATAGAGAATGACTAACTATCTCAATGGCGTTGGCTTACTTTGGCTTTACACCAACGACGAATCCATAGAATGGAGGATCTGGCGTCGTGTGAAGCTGGTCAACATCATGCTACAATTTGAAAAGGGCAAGCAATACGAAGAACTACTGAGATATAGAAGCGTGTAGACCGTGTGTGGCAACTATGGAAGGCTGGGATGGGAGGAGGCCGGGTAGGCAGGGAGACACTCGTAAACGGTCCTCGGATCAGGCCAGTAGGAGAGGCTAAGACAACCCGCGACATGAAGACACATATATGTCGCCTCTTAGCCGAGGAGGTTGAAGAGGAGCCGCCAGCAGTAATGACAAGGAGTCGAGGCACTTTGGAAATGGCAGGTGAGCCAGGCGCTCTTGAATCCAGGATTTAGCGAATGCGGGGAGCTTCGAGGAGCAGGCGTTCAGGGCCTCATGCGAGGCACACTGAGCAACTCCGCCATTGCCGCGGGAGGCCAGGCAGACATGGCCGCGTCTGCAAAGGCTGAGCTCCAGGCTGGGGCGAAACCGGCAAAGGAGCACCAACCCGCGAGCCACCAACCTCACAGTCAAGCACAGGAACACCTGCTCTGGGACACATCCCGGATCCGCCGGGCCTTCACCGCGGCGCGTGCGACCCTGTGCCTCACCTCAGCCAACACACGAGTGCGGCCCCAGGAACTCGGGAGCAGAGGCGTGGAACGCCTGGCTGTGGTAGTGCAAGGCTGGGAGGAGTCGGGAGAACATCGCTTTCACGACTCGGCACCATTTCATTAATTATGGACTTTCCCAAGTCCATATGACTCTTAAATGGACCGAATTTTTGAAGATAGAGGGTTTTATTCGTTAAAATGATACTAAACTTGGAATGCGATGCGGTGGTGAAGTTCAGCGAGCCTTGTATCTATTTAACCAAAAGAAAGCGTATCCGAGTTTACGTGTCCATGGCCTTGAGCTAGAGGTTGTCATGCACGGTAGCCGCATTGCTAAATCGCATAGTATTAGGTGTGAAGTCAGGACGGTCAAATATAATTGCGAACCGTACATTGGATTCACAATGGCGAAATCTGATCTAATATCTGCCGAGCCAATTATTAAGCTCATGCAGATCAGCTTCAGTCAGAGTCAGGAAGGATAAATCAAGAGATAGACAAAGAAATGAAAATACAAGCACAAGGGAAGCTCCTCAGGCAGGGAGGTTGATCTGAAGAAGGATGGTGGCCAGGATCACCCTCTCAAACGGTCATTTTGAGAGGCCTTGATTTCGATAGGCGCCCATGACTACAAAGGCTGAGAAACTCTGAAGAGCTCTTGAAAATGGAGGAGGATGTTTAGCAGTTTAGGTCCTCCTTCCAAGAAGCACCAAAGAAGGACAAAGGCGTGTGGGTTTAGTAGCAGAAGCTCATCCTGCAGGCACCCCATTAAATCTGAGGAGAATTAGGATGACTGGCTTGATGCTGGCAAACAAGCCATTCTAGGGGATTGATCACAGGATCTAGTGGAGTCAGAGCTGGGCATTGGTGAAACCTCATCTTATAATAGTATCTATTATGTTTGGCATGTTCAACTATCCTGCTAGGGCATGATGTTTAGTTCTTTACTATCCCTGTAACCTTCGATATGTACCACATTCCTATATGAAGACAGATAGCTTTGTCTACGGTGATAGTAACATCACAGGCTATCCCCAAAGAAATTGAGCCGCCCACTTTGTCCCTAGGAGATGATGCGATGAAATTGCTCCAAAAGCAATTGAAACACTTATGCCGAAGGGTATCTGAGAACAAACTTTCAGAGGCCACGATAAATTGGTAGCTTCATCCACTGATCTGGAGATGATCGGTGAATTACCTTCGAGTCGGGAGAGCAAATTGAAGCCGCCCACTTGCTCTTGAATTATGCGAACAAAGCTTTCGATGCTTGGAAACAAATTTGAAGCCACTACGTCTGGAGATGATAAATTGAAATTTTTATAGGTCACTCTGACCAAATTGACGCCCACTTTGCTCTTGGAATCGAACAAAGCTCCTTGGAAGCTTCCGACTTAGTAGGCCCACTTTGCCTTGGAATTATCGGACATCCAGAAAGAAATGAAACTAATTTCCATGAGTTAAGCAGTGGAAAATGATAAAAAAACTGATCAGAAAGCAGGCTAACAACTGAATGATAACAACTGGTAGTGCACAACCACAGGGTTATCATCTTATAAGGATTATGATACATGAAACATGGGTTATGATATTATTAGATTTCAGTGTCTCAAAAACCTGGAGTATGGACCCCACAATATGGATATTAACATTAATTTCATGGGAGTGCTATTTCGACCGATGGCTCTATAGAGCAGGTCAAAGGAATAAAAGTTGAACTGAGCATGAGATAAATCAAGGTCATAAAGACGAATAGAGGGCCATCAAAGTGGGGCCCTACAGTGATTGAGACATGGCAAAGTTATCATTACTTTTCAGAATCAAACCTATGTTACTAATACATGAATTATTGATGACCTTTGTGACATTATGGGTTATCACCCAGTGTGTCTGTCCAGCCAATCTTTCATTACAAACCATCAATAATTATAGTGGGTATAAATATATGTCAAACCAATTTTGTCCATCAGATTTGGCACCCAGTCACAACCATGTGGTCTCATTAGAATTCTGAGGCATTGATTCCATCTGCAGATGGATCAGCCAGCGATGCGGCAGTGCCATGGAAGGCGGATGACCCGTGGCTCTAAGTCACCTTCTATCAGATCGCCGATCTTTATCATCCATGGAGTATGAATGACAGGCATCAAATGTGCATTAGAAGGGTAAAACAGGGGTGCCGGTGAAAATAGGCTTCGGAAAGTCCCTAATGACAATGTCCTTGTTTGTGTCGGTAATCATCTATGGATAAAAATGTTCATTACAACGATATTCTATATAGCTTTAGCGGTAACATGTCAAAGTGAAATTGAATTACCACTTTGCTTTCAGATGGTTTCCCACAACGAATCTCGCATAATTCAGATGATTAAACGAAAATTGACTGCCCAAATTCAAATTGATTCTGGGTATCGTATCTGCGATGGTCATCTTGTTCAGAATGTAGCCAATAATTTGACATCATCAGTTTCACCACTATAAGCGGAAACTCCACTGCGTTTCATCTCCCTCATAGCTTCGCCGCCGGATGCGTCAGGAGAACATCCGATCAACCCAATTTCATGAGCTACAGCGATATTAGCAGGTGCTATATGGAATGGGTGACGAATGTGATCCATGGCTCCGGTCAAAAGCAGGATGGACCTGAGTGCTGCGGGGAAGCTCACTCGTATTGGATGCACATTGAAGCCTACGTCGGCGATCTTTGAAATTTGAGAATGGCATCGCCTTGGCGGCGTTGACGGCAGTGAATCGTTGGCAGACAGGATATAATAATAGATGTAAAGATGTAATAAGCATAGTCAATATTCTCATGCCAACATACAGGTAATTCGAGGTGCGCTCTTTGATCTCCAGTTACGCACCTCCCGCACTTCCTTCACGTTTGAGTAGCGTTTCTGCGCTGAAATCAATTGAGCATTTTGCCCAATTTCCTGGCGGCGAGGATAAGAAGACTCAAGTTAATAGCAACAAGATTGGTGAGCCGAAATAAATTAGAAATTAAATTAAAGGTTTTGGTTTCTCGTGGTAACCAAATTGAAGCTTGCCCAATTTGGCGGCACAAAGTAAACTAATTTTAAAGACTGAAATGAGGGCAACATTATCATTTCTGAGAAAAAGTAATTACAAATGTTCATAACATATTTCCCATGTTTGAAATCATAAATAAAATCGATAGATGCAGGCACCTCTTGAATGATCCTTCTTTAGGAGTTCTTCCATCTTTGGGGGCGGAGGTTGTTTGTGCCTCCTTGATCTTTTCCATTCTTTGCCTAAATCTTGGACCCAGTTCCTCATTCTCCTCATCTGCCTGATTGTCTTACATTGTTGTGACCCTCTTCCTCATCACTTGACATTTCAATGGTAGAGGACCCATCCCTCTCATCTTGCGATTTGTCCCCTTCCTGTGTTTCCGACGCTTGGTAGGGCTGGGAGTCCCTAACAACCTCTTCCACCAGAACTTTAGGGAATAGCCCTGAAAATCATGTCACAGTATTTCACGATGCAGTCCACGCGGTCGTTGATGTTCCTCTTTCTTCATATCCTAAATAGGTTCCAAATCACGAGAACTAAGGGCGGCGCCTTTTGATAACTTCTTTGAATCGACTCTTGTCACGTCTCCAAGATGGATTACGCCCGTTCAACATGGTTGTGAGGGAAGCAGGACGAATGTCTCATGAGCGGGAAGGCGAAGTGCAGTTGTGCAGGAAGTAGAGGCCTTCTTCTTTTCCACTCTTTGATCTTTTGCTGTAATTGCCCGAATATTGATTTTTCAATTAACATGACATTCAGAGTTATCAAGAATAACCAATATAAGCAATTTCCGAAAACCTCGTGCATGCTCAAAGACTCAATGTTTATAGCCCTCGCCACCAGTGCTGACTGACTAAAAGCACCACCGGAAAAGTCGAAGAAGCTGACAACCTTCAACATCAACTTCGTACTAGATAGGTGATCCTCACTTTCAATGATTCTGCCGCAGTACTCCTCCCCACCTGCTGCACCTTAATGCTTTCGAGGCCGAATTTAATAATAAAATTTTGCGGGGAGAAAACAAATGTGGCTGCAATTCGCAATTAACAACAAAATTGGTGACAATTTAATCTCTGCCTCATACGATCGAACATTCTTTTCGATGTCTGTTTTTCATAAAAGTAGCAGGAAACAGCATATTTAGCGGTCGAATTGAAGCGAGAACAAATATTTATTTCTGTCTGAGATAAATGGCTTATTTCGTCTGGCAACGCCACATTAGCGGGACAAGACATTTACGAAACTCTGAACTCTAGGGTAAGAAGCGATTACGGCGGGGATGCGATAAGACCAACGCCAAACGGTACGCCACTAGTCTATTGTCTTCATGGCGGATAGGCGCACTCTTCCAGAAGGCGGTCCGGCAATAAATATAACTATCGGTATTTGCTGGGTAAATTCATGATGCTAAATTTGATGGCGAGAATTTTTCATAATCTTCCTTTGGCCATTTCTTTGTATACTCGAAATTCGCATCAATGAAGCGGTGAGAAGTATTCTGCGTCCCGCACAAACCTAGTGGACCGCATTCGACTTGCCAGGCAGTTTGCCACCCTCCTCAGCCCGGCCCAGAAGATGGTAAAAGTCTGCTTTTCGTAGGGAACTTTCAGGAAAACTTTTCCCTTCTCCATCTCTTTAGTCCTTCCGCCCCATCCCTTGATACTCTTTGGCGAACATAGCACCGATTCTCTTTGAATATAGGATGAGGCTTGCCTCCGAACGGCCATGTCTTGAAAGGAAGGTTCTTCGCTTCCTTCCATTGTATCTGACAGGCCGCTCCATTGTTCAATCTTCTTCGGCTCTAAAGGCCGACTTTCATGAGTGATCTCACGGTAATCCTTGCTTCCCTTCGGGAATGTGGTGCCATCGCCAGTCTCCGCTTCCTTCGACCTTCAGGATCTAGAGGATGCATGGACTTTAATGATGACCGAGGGTATTGGTGAAAAGTCGACCTATCTTTTCCTTCAATTCTTCTCCCTTCTCATGCTAGCGGTCTTGAAGTAAATAACTGGAACTGGCAGATTTGCGTGACCGGTCCGTTCGCTGGTGCCGCCGCTGATCACGTGACGCCAGAAGGCGTGGAATTAAAGGCCCGCCACATCATCTGGTACGCTAACCGTGGTCCCAAATTGAAGCCGCCCAATTTTGAACCATCATTTCCAGTGAAACTGGTAGAGCCCAATTTCCTGAGCAGGCCCCGAATAAGGCCCAGTGGCACTGTTGAGGGGAATTGAAGCCGCTGGTACAGACGAGTGTCAGCAGATGCTGAATAGTGACCCAATTTAAGCGCTGGTGGATCGTACAGAGCTGTCAAAAATATCAATAGTGGTAAAGATGCACTCGAATAAACTCCCACCGACGGGGGTGCCGTTTACCCGCTATATCGCCGACTTCCCCATAGAATGCTTGCCGGTTTCGAGCTGCTGAATTTCTTGACTTCTTAGTGCCTGATAACCATTTATGCTCCATTATTCTCACGGTGACACAGAACATACTGGAATTCTTTGTGAGATTTCCTGCCGGGACTAGGCATTTCCTTTTGGCACGCCGAAAAGATATCCAGTTCTGCCAAGTGGCACCACCCCGGAGGCCAGCAAAGCTTGTGTGACAAGCGGTTAGTAGTGGTGTATGGTTTGCCATTTGTGAAAATTCTGCATTTTGCGAGGTCCTCTGCCTTCTTCCGCCCAATGGCTGCATCCATTGGATCAGAGAGCGACATGACATCAACATATGAGGAGGTGCCGATGGGTGATAAGCGATTAGTAGAAGTGTCCAAGTCTCTGAGACTTGCTTGACCTACAAGTCATATTTCGCAGGGCTTTATGCATCTTGAACACATAAACTTCAATGTGAGAGCCCCACCCCAGGAAGGGGTGATTCTCTCCCCACGTGCTTGATGCTGTGGCTTCATGACGCTCATGTGCTCTCATGTCCCACCCGGATGGAGGTGAACTCCCTGCCGATCACCGGCTGATCTCCGTTCCTTGGGATTAGAAAAGCGAGACAAAAGATCTCAGAACCAATGGGCTCTCACGTGAGATGTCAGCTTCGCCTCGCAGGGCGGGACAGCTAAAATGTTTCCCTGCGCCAGGGTTCCCTCTTCAGGGCAATTCTTCCTCTGCACACTCTATCACGAGGCTGACCTTTGTTCTCGTCGTTAGGCTAAAGAATCGGCCCTTGCTTGAGGTGTCACCTCGTAGCCTGCTTTCTTTAACATTCCGGTCTCCATGAAGCGTTAAAAGCGCTTCGCGCTTGTGTCTCTTCTTGTATCTAGACTTAAAGCCGCTTAAGTATGCCGGTATACTTTGAGTTGGTTTTGCCTTGATACTCAAAGTGAGCAGTGCTTTCGACTGCATGCCGTTTTGTGTTCTAAATATCCTTTGCCCGGCAGTAGCGTAACCATCAAGATATCAGAGTTCTTGAAGATTTGAAGTACTGGCGTCTAAACTCATATGAGTCCTGGCAGCCCATCCTCTATGAGCGCCAGATTGTCAGGCTTTCCTTTATGCTTCGTTCATCGCTTGCATGGCTGCGTGGCTTCGAAAGGGGTGGAACCTTAACGGACTGGCTGATCTATGGGTGTCTTCAACATAAATTAGGAAGTCATGATTGTTCTCGCGAGACTCCATGTCGCATGACGACACCACGAAGTTCCCGCCCTCTCGCCAAAGAAAAGCAAAAAGATCCTTGAGGTGGTTCGTCCGGGGACCCGGATGAATATTCCCCTATCTCTATGCACCCAGCATTCATTCATCAAAGAACCGGCCAAAACTTCTTTATGGGCACCACTCGATGCCAAAGAAACAGCTTCTTTTTTCTTTCTTCCGTTTCTTGCATCCTCTATTCTATAGCTCAGAATTTAAAAGGGACCAGAACCCGGAAAGTCGCTTGTTCATGGCATAATAATTCCCCGCAGAATCCGAAAGTAGTGTTAGAACTTGGGAGACTTGGGGCTGAAAGAGACGGCTAGATCATAGAGGCCACTGGGCGCCACTTAATTTAGGGATCCCCACAAGACACCAAATTGGGCGCCCAATTTACTCCGCCAATTCATGGTGAGATTCTGGGGTGAGACTGCTGCATCATAGAGGCCAAATCACACCAATTTGAGGTGATCCCTACGCGACACCAATTTGCCCAATTTATCCCAATTCATGGTGACTTGGGGGTGAAGAGACGGGTTGCATCATCATAGAGGCCACTGGGCTCACTAATTTGGCCGGATTCTTGATAAGATTAAATTAGGCCCTACCAAGTCTACCATCCAAGGAAGTGGTGTTCTAAGAGTAAATGGGGCGCCCGCCCAATTTGGTGTGAGGGAGAAGTTCGCTCTATTGCCCATGAGCATAGTTAAAATACCCCCTCGTGGGATGGAAGGGTAGCCTACCGAGAAAAAGGCCAATGTTGTGCAAAATGAAAGCCCCTCAGTGGAAGCAATTGGATGCCCCTATGAAGTTCTGCAAGCACAGATATGCATTTGTGGGGACCAAGGAGGCATCTAGAAGAGGTTAATTTGTCACCACGTACCCAATTCCCTTTCAAAGCAAAAAGTGATACCCCGAGGTTTATGATATGGCATATCAATCGTGCAAAGGCCAATCGTGCAAAGAAGATCCAAGTTTATATTTTAAGATAGATAGGGGTCCAGGTTTTAAATCAGGAACGTTACCTTTGCTCCTCCTTCAAGGTGGGGTGAGATGCCATTACAATTAAGATAGTAGATTCCTTTGTGTCCTGGTGGGGTTCCCATGCTTATAGATTCCAATGAACGTGGGTTCCCAGCGGGAAGAAGGCGCCAATGTGATGGGCTGGCCAAGCTGCCGAGAAACACAAGGCGCAAGTGCTCGATCCGCTTCGAATACCGGTTTGGGAGTTTAGTGCGCATGTGATAGGGATGAGAATGAGTTTCATGGGTAAAAATATGAAGGCGACGCTGTTAAGCTGAGCGTAAAGCCGCCAAAGAAGCAATGTAATTTTCTAAAACTGCAGTCGAGGAGAATGAAGGGCTTTTAAAGGGTTATGGACCTTCGCGGATGGGAAGACAAGTGTCATGCATGAGAGTTTGGCCTTTTCAAATAAAAATGGACCGCTGATGGGTTCGAGTGTGAGGAATTAATTGTGGACCTTATTAATAAATGCACCTGAGATTTTAAATTTCAAACTGCCATTTAAAGCCCCAAAATTTTAATTGAAGCCATGCATGTGTCGCATCGTGGTTTTAGGGCGGAAAGTTGTGTTTAAAAGTTCGGTCGGACATATTACTTCAAATTAGGGGGGACATTTAACTTTCAAAATAGGGGAAATTACATTCAAATTTTGGGGGAATTTGTGTTTAAATGTAAAAGCGCTTCAAACCTATTGTTTTTCCTGATCGCCTGCTTTGGCTACTATCTTTTCTTCAAGACGAAACATCTTCGCTCATACTCATGGCCACTTTAAATTCCAAAGGTTTGTGTCGCCCTTAGTTTTATTCGCCATAGCTCGATGTGTAATTGCCGCGAAAACTAATCAAGGGATGTAATCATTCACGCCTTTTTCATTCACAAATTGCTCATTCACACCTCTTCAAGCATGCTTGTTCATTCACACCCTTCATTCATCTTCATTCATTCACGCCTTTTCGATGCATACCGTTGATTTCCTCATCATTCACGGGTGGTAGTCCTACCACATTTTTGAAGTTTTGACTTTGACATCTACCGCCACATTTACATAAACTCTAAGTTTTCGGCGCAACCTTTTCCTTTTCCCGAAATTGGTGTGCGTGAATTGTGTGCTCGCTTATTTTCTCCATGGTCGCTTGTTTGTCCCCAAGAACTACCCCGATAAGTCCACCTTTCGTAAAGCCAGTTCCTTCCAATGCTCCATTGTATTTGTTTTGGTAGCTCATCGATAATTCCACTCGCCCCTTCAATCCAACCCTCGCCCCTTCAATCAAAGGGACAAATTTAGTGGGCCGCTCAGTCTTTGTCCCTTTGTAGATGACTTAGATAGGTGAAATTACCGGTGGGGAAATCAGATCTCAAGTTGGCCTATTGTGCCTATTCTCAAGTTGTCACCCAATGTATTTTCTATGGTTTTAAATTGGCTGGCGCCGAGTCTCCTTTTTCTTTACAATTTAATTAAATTGGGTTTTTCAATTTGTCCTGGCCATAGCTCTATTCAGAGCAAGAACCCTTATTTGTGCTCACAAGTAGAGACCGTCCCATCTATACTAACCTCATATAAGCTTTCATTCGTTCAAATTGGGCAGCCCAATTTGCAACAAGGGGAATCTAAGAACAAGAGGAGTTTCATTGTCCATCTACCCATTGAATGGCCTTCCCCCATGTCCTTTGCATTGCTTTCTGCCTTCCTTACTCGATTTTAACACTAACAAATCCTTGTGCGTTGTGTATCTCTTCCTTAATGAACATCTAGTAGCAAAGGGAGTTGTGGGGGCAAATGACACAAATGCCACTTCAAGGAAATATCGAATGGAGTAGTGAGAGTAGGTGTGGAGGAAGTGTTCAAGGCCACCATACCCTTCCTTGGCCAACTCCAGATGCAAACACACAGCAGAAGCCAGGGGCTCATTCGTTCTCCGAGAAGTGAAGATGCTCGTGAGTCGCTGGTAATGACGCCCCCAAAGAAAAAGACACCGACGAGGTGATAAAGGAGACACAACCGCTGACAAGATATACCCTTCTTGAAAAGGATTGTGAGATATGGCACTCCCGCGACTCCATTATCACGAAGGGATTCATATCTTCACCGCCCCCGCATGATGCGCTTTGTGACCAGCTTGGTTTCAAGTTTGTGGGAGTATCTCAGAATCAAGGTTTCTCCCCCTTCGAAGTGAACATCCGTTGTGGTTGCTTTAAAACCGCCAAAACCGGGATGCTCGTGAGATGGAACAATGACCTCGCCCGTGTTGATGGAGTAAAGGTCTTGGAGATATTGACCGCAATAGGAAGAGAATATAGTGTCCAAATGTGGGAGCTCGTGGCATCGGCACCCAAATTATGAGAAACGACATTACACTTTTCATTCCCGGATAGCCCGTGAAGGGTTGTAAGGCCACCAAAGCTTGCTCGTTCCCACCACCACCTAATGCTATCCTCGCCATGTGAGGACCTTGTGTTGCAAGAATAGGTGTTAGCGTCAAGTTCTCACTTAATCAAGTTGTTAACATGCGAAAGGAATTCCTTGCCATGAAATCAAGTGATAGGGTTACTTTTGTTTTATGACATGTTCGCCAACAACATGAAAGGTCGAAGAGTGGGATTTAATTAGTGCCGCAAGGGAATCTCGCTTTGGCGAAAGGGTGGTACCTGGTCTCTGGATCTCAAAGTCGGCGAGATCCGAAATGGAAGGCCCAATTTCTTTTGAGGGTGCACGCAAGGGTCGAACATGGTAACTGGTGGCACCTTTGAAGCCTCGCCTCGACGCTGGCATGTGAGTAGGTGTTTTCCATGTTTGTGAGGGAGAACGGTGAATCCTTGCCCCACCGCAGGAGGGAGAAACGAGGAGGGGATAAGAGAGAACGCCGTGAAGTTGCCTCGCAATGTTTACTTAAGTCCAAAGATTCTAGAAGAGGTTAATTGAGAGGTTGTGGCATTGATCGGGCAAGAAGGTATCACCGATGTGTTTTCATAGAACGGGATGTCAGTAAGATCGCAGAAAGAAAAATTGCATTCTCCAAATGCGATACATGTGAGGTGATCCGTACAAAGTTACCAAGACCAAAGATGAAGGAGAGAGGAGGATGCCGATGATGAAAGAAGAGCGCATAGACTGGAGCAGCCTCGTGGTCGCGACACAAGATCGGGTCGTGGAGATTATACTCCCAATGTATCCCTACCAATATCTTTGTATTATTCAATTTACAAAATGGATCAAGCTTAAAACAATGATTCCAAAATTGCAACAATGGTGAAGTCTCTCTCGAGACTTGACAAGCTCAAAACGACATTGACTGGTGCATTGACTCATGGTCATGGAAATGGATCCTATGGAAACTTTGCCTGGACTTATGGCCGATGACTCTAACTTCCATGTAGGTTCTTTGAATAGCATCTTGAAGAGATTAGAGATGGGGCACGGTGCATGCAGAGGCCACCCCGCCGCGGCCTCGAATCATCTGCTCCAAAATGGGGTGTCCTCCTTGCAGACACCACGACTTTGGGGTCAAAGTTGTCACTATCCAACAACAAAGATACACGCTAATTTGCCACAAAGTCGAGGGATCATCATTGAAGCCTCTTGCCCAAGATACTTTATTTTTGGTTGACAATGCATCCGACGTAACAAGAATAGGTATGTTTTCTCCTATCTTTCTTACCTAGTATATCTTGGTGTGTGTTTGAAGAGATTGAGCTAGGGTTCATGATGCCCGGCCATACACATGATGATATCGATGCCTTGTTTGGTAACTTCTCTACATCTTTAAAGAAGGCTGAGGTGCTCACAATGCGGAAACCATCAGATGAATTCCACAAATGCAACTTGAATACACCTGTTCCCTATGTTGTTGACAAAGTTCCGGATTGGAAGGGCTTTATAGAAGGCTACATACCGATGGATGATAGATTGACAGTCATACCACCCCTCTAACTTTTGTGATTCGCTATGAATGGTGATTGGCAGTCATGTATTATAAAACTTCGACCCACTTACTTGGATTGGTTTTGGTGGAATAAAGATGTGGAAGAAAAAAGAGGACGGGAAGCCCATGATGCAAGTTGGATATCCTAAGTCGCTTCCTCCCAAGAAATCGGTGAAGGACCTTGGCTGGCCTTTAAACAAGATCCACAAGCATATATTGCATTGGGTTGCTTTTGTTCAACTAGTAACAAGGGTGCTCGAAAATGACAAGTACTCGGCACAGTTCACGCCCACGATTGAATATTGATGAAACTCTTGCAAGAACTCGGGAACAACAGCATGACGAAGGCACTTATAATGACTTCGGCCACGCGTCACAAAGCAGCCAGCTCCACCTCATGTAGTCTGTAGTGGTGAAGCCAATTGCTATCACTCCTCCTTATGTCGGCCCCTGGAAGGACAAACCTGTGCGAATTCAACCCATACAAAGATTTGAAGAAAGGTATGTTTATTATGGCATCACCGATGATGTGTTGTGCCCAACTTGGGTGGGCCTAGCTACCGAGGACCCACAAATGGATGATGAGAAGGAGAACTTTTGAGACTATTCTTGTGACTTGCAGGGAGCCAATCGGTGAGGAACAAGTCTACCCAAATTAATTATGTCAATGGCCGAAGAAGAGACGGAGGCCAACGAATCGCAAGTGACCGCGATAGAACCGGGAGACTATCGACTCACGCTTTGAGAGCCATCAAACAAGAAGAAGATACCTAATACTATTAAGATACCCGTGCATCGGGCCGAGGCATATCAAAAGACTCGCGAGGGATGTCAACTAGTGTATGAAAATGAGTCATTCATGCAAGTGTACTAAAAAATGGTCCATAAATTCGTGCATTGTCCATAATTAATGAAATTGTGCTTACTCGCATACGGATCTTGGACCGGATGATGTTCCCAAAGACTGGTGACCATTGTAAAGGCGAAGTCATCATGGAATTACAACACGTCCCCGTGTGATCATCTTCACGGTTGAGAGCGCGTGCCGAGAAGGGTGGCCATCTGCGTCGGGGCCAAAAGTTGAAGGGGCGGCTCAGACGCTGGAGGGACTTGACCCCACGACCAGAAGAGACCCGAAGGCGTGAGCTGGCCAAAGTCGGGGGGCGCAGACATGGATGGGGCGGCGGGGCTGGTCGAGTGGAAGGATGCGGGAATTCAGCAACAAACAGGGATGCAGGCACTCCGACCCCTCGAGTCCCTCTGAGGGGGGCCCCAAAGGGTGTGCATCCACATCTTCCGCCCCCCGGGACCACCACTACCACGGACTCGGTGGCGTATGCTCGCCACTAAATAGGGATCGTGCCTCCCGTGGTATCCTAGAATTGCCGCGGCTTTCCCTTGGCGTATGGGGAGCCGATCTCAATTCCACGCCATGGACATGAACCTTATCTTCCTCATGGAAACATGGGAACATACCGGGTCACAAAGCTACCGATTTGCGGGGATACCCAACGCTTATGGGTCTTCAATGAGTGTGCGGGAAACGAGGACACGGGAGGAATTGCGTGTTACTACCGACAGCCTTTTGGCCCAATCGGTCTCCCTGTGCAAAGTGAGCGGGCGAGCACAACAGATACACAGTAGTGCAGTGCGAAACGGCGATGGCGGCCCCCTCTCTTTGTGTGGCTTGCTACTTCCCCACATCTTGAGAGCAACTTTTACCACGCGCGGATGTGGGCAAAGCCCTATGTCGACATCTATATGATGACCTGGCCGATCATGTTTTAACCGGGCAAGGTCATGTTGCTTGGAGATTTCAACGCGCCATACGTGGGCAGAAAGGTGATCCCAAAATTACAGCACCTCTAGGCGGGGATGTGTTGCAAAATGGACCCTTGAGATGGTTTGGCCAAGGGGCGTCCGGATGACAGCCGCCGGTGACCGCGGTATATGGCGGCTAACATTGTCGGGTAGTATCTTTGACCTCGGTCATTTGCAATGGGCTAGCACAGTGGCCGATCCTCCGGCCCCGCTTCACTTGTGAGCCGGGGGGCGTGGGCGGCACACCGGTGTGGTGGATTGCGTGCTAGCGCAGGCAGCAATGCCTACACCGATCACTCGCTTCCGGTGTAGGGACATGTGGCCTGACGAGGAAGTAGACTCCGACCATCAGCCCTCGTTCTTGCAGATAGATTGGCAATAACCCGAGCACCCATTGCCCTAACACCCCATGTACCACCGGTTATGGTGCGGACTATGATCATGGCGCGGGTCTATCTGCGAGGATGCTTGAGCATGAGTCGGGCCGGAGTGCTGCGACTCCCCACACTTCAACAAAGAGACGGCCGGAATCCGAACCTCTTCTCGGGGGTAGGGGGCCGGATGCTTTGGGAGAGGCCGCCTCGGCGATCCACAGGGCTGCAACCACCTTCCCCACAATCAGCGGTTCGATGGCGAATAATGCTCTGAGCTGAAACAATGGCTGTAAGTCTTTGGACCCCACCATTCACCCCCAGGCCGTCGGTCAATACCGCTCCTTCCTCAAGACCAAGAAAGCTGTGTACCTTAAGTGAAAGCACCAAAGAATGATGTTTGGTCTACTAGGACCGCCACCTAGGCCTTCCGGAGAAAGGTCTTGAGTAAGCACGCATCATCCCACACCCAAATATTACCCGGAACAATGGGTGAGATACTTTGCGACATTTGTATGACCCAATGGGAAGCCGCAGCAAGATACCTCCGCATTGTGCCTATAATCGGGTCATTCTTCAAGGGGATGTCATAATGGCCACGCAACGCCGCCATAACGGGAAGGCAACAGTTTGGATGGTATGCGTGCAGAGCTTCTCTCAAGTGGGTCGGCCCCCAATGGTGCCGGTTCTCACAAAGACTCTTCACCGGTGGCATTGCAAGAAGGCCTCCCCGCGAC
Organism: Isoetes taiwanensis; assembly: GCA_021234155.1. NCBI lineage: Eukaryota > Viridiplantae > Streptophyta > Lycopodiopsida > Isoetales > Isoetaceae > Isoetes > Isoetes taiwanensis. Next base: position 3,682,732 of record JAJEKV010000098.1, on the reverse strand, counting down.
CGACTACGGTGAGAGTTGTGCCCATATACAAAGCAGGGGACCCCCACAAAATTGACCAACTATCGCACCATTATGGTCGGGTTCGTTTTTGCCAAAGTTGCTAGGGATTCTTGAGCAAATGATTGACACTTTGGGCGAGGATGGAGAAGTGCGGGCTCTCACGCAGCTTCGCCCGGCATTTGACTATTGACCATATCTTCACTGCGCGAACACTCATAGAGGATAGCCGGAATCAACGCTTTCGCATCATCGCTTGTTTTGTGGATTTCGCAAAGCTTTTTGACACCGATTGCCTCGGGATAAGTTGTGGGACAGATTGAGGGACAGGGGACCCCGTCGACTTGAATAATCGCTATATACGCATCTATAATGAGGGCTTGCTCCGGTCGTCTCACACCGGTCGGAGCCCCGTTGTTAGTGCATTGGGGTGCCTGGGGCTGCCCTATCCCCGACGCCTTGGCTAGTACATTGACCAGCCTAGAAGAATGGCTAGGCCGAGCACTGGGAAGGGGGAGGGGAGAGGCGCCAGTTGATGCACCACATAATCCGAGTCATATATATGCCGATGATGTTGACTGCTTCGCATATATATACCCCGCAGGGACATGCAACGCCACCGATGCTTTGGACACTTTCGCCAATTCACCGGCATGAGAGTTAACTTGGCCAAGACGAGGTGCCGGGCTGGTCCCATCATCCCCGCACCACGCCTTCCCTCATTCACTTACCAAGGGCAGGTAGTGGAGGTGGCTCGCCTTATAAGTATTTGGGCATTGAGTTTTACTACTACCACACACTTTGGGATGCATCTATCGTTACGGGTCACTGCAGGCTGGAAAGCCCCAGATGCAATGCAAAACAATAGTCACAAGGCGTAGCTGATGCATGGGGTCACCAGGCACACTTGTTCAGGGCCTTGGTTGAACCGGTCCTCCTCTATGGGGCGTGTGGGGGGCTGATATCCTCACCACTTGGAACGATCTAGAGCAGTACGTAAGGCCTTCTTGGCGGGCACTAGGAGTGGAAATCCCCATATCGATCTTGCTCAAGAGACGGGCTTCCTTCCATTACGAGGGCTGCTACCGAACGCCACATTATTTACTTCCAGAAGGTGGTGGCTATGGATGAAGCCCTACGCCCAACCTTGCTTTGGCAAGCATGGCGGGGCGGCCTTTTGAAAGACAAAGCAAGCCCGATGGTTCTCATGATGGAATGTGCGAGCAATGAGATGTGGACCGGTGCATACACCGCTAGAACGCACGCTTGAAGCAAGATTTGGATGCTTGCTTCATGGGCGCAGGCCCTGTCACATGTCAAGGTGGCAAATTCGATGCCAGGTTAATCCCATGCTCACGAGGGGCCCACACCACTACTGCGCACCCATCTACCCATGAAAAAGCAGGTGGTGATTGCTTCCATCGCCGACAAAAAGTGCACACCACCTCGCATTGAGACAGTGGAGATGGATTCGAGCCGCAGGAGGAGGAGTCCGAAATGCTGCCAACAGCGGCCATTGAGGATGAAAGTCCGCCCGTGCCCTGTTGCATGCGACGCAGCATATCCGCCTCGCGATGCTTTCTGTTAGTTGTGCCCCATCGTGCCCCTGCATGAGCTACCGAGCACGCCTCCTCAGCCAGGCTTGTTGGGATCGTACCTCAGGAGGTAATGGATACGCCGGACTCGGTTATGCCCCCCGTCCGACATTAACCTCATTTGTACTTGTGATTATGTATATAAGCAGGCGTTATGTCGCACCCTTATTGCTACTAAGGTTTTTCCTAAAACCCTTCGGGCGGGGGTTTTTAATCCTCGTAGTAATACCTTTTCTTTGCTCTCTCTTTGTACTTGGGTCCCATAGGCCGGTTGGTCTCCGTGGACCGATAAAATCATATTCTATTCTATTCTATTCTATTTACTTGCAAACAAAAGGTCTTATGTTTTATCCCCTGCTTGCAGTGCTCAAATTTGAAGGCTACCCCTAATTTTCTTGTGACAGGGAAAAAAAATTTACTTCTTTCGCGTGATAGTAAGTCATTCAATTTTAATCTTTCAAATGCAAGACAAAAATTCCAAATGATGAGTAAACCAATTCTTTTTATATTAAAAAAAAAAAATAGAAACATAACCAAGTTTTAAATGTACATGAACAATAGATATGTTCTCCTTTACATCATAAGAACCTTCTATAATTTTTATAGTCTCCTCACTAACTATATCAGGCGGCTGCTGCTGCATTTGAGAGCTTGAGCTTGCAACTATGCTATTAGAGAATTTTTAGAAAGAAAGCAAGCATAATCTACATTGATTGGCCTTCCTCCTTTTTTCTAGCTTAAAGAAGCCACTGCTATAATAAAAATTTAAAAACAAAGAAAATGCAAGGAGCAAGAAAAGGCAAGAAATCACAATAATATAGAGCAAATGATATGAATCTGAACTTACTTCCTTTGCCTTTATCATGCTTCATGAATGAATAGATGAGGTGGGTTTGTAGAAGTAGTGGATCCAGAGGTCTTGGTGCAGAACAATTAGAGAGCCCAAGTGTAAGCTTTTGGAGGTGCTATTTGCCAAGCATAAGCCCAAGTATGAGCCCAAGAATGGCCCGAATCTAAATATCATGTGGGTTTGTTGAAGTAGTCGCCTAAATCTGTTGTCCATTCTTAAGATGGCGATTCCGGACTAGATAGGAGTCTATAAATGCCTTGCTTGAAGCGGTCTTGCCATCCTATAAGGGCATGTGGCATAAAGGCATCCGGGAGCAAACATTCTTTGTTCTTATCTTAATTTGAAGGGCAATTTCGGCTTGCTAACTAAAAGGTGATGGCAGTGAACTTTTGCCTTGCAAAGGTCGAGATGGAGTCCACTCACAGTTTTTTTCAGGGCTTAGATTCCTTTTTCGAAATTAGGTTGTGCTGCAAAGGTGCACCTTGTCTTCAGAGGGGAAATAAAGAAACTGGCCACTGCATCATTTCTGCTGTAGCAGAAGCTCACAAATGAATCTTTGCCTAAGAAGCTTACAAATGAATCTTTGCCTAAGATCATACAGGGAAATAAATAAACTATTGCATTGCATCATTTCTGCTACAATAGAAAGTTATAAGTGAACCTTTGACTAAGGTAATACAAGTTTCTAGTTTTAATTCTGTGTATTTGTAACAGGGTCAGGGTCAGGTCGGAGGTCTAGGTGCATGCCAAATTTTTGAGTAAGCAGATTGTTTTTCTTAAGGCATTGCCTGTCTGGTGTTACCTTCTTTGGCAGGGGATTCTATTCCCCAGGTGTTTGCGTGCTGTTCTAAAATCATTGCCTGATGCGGCGCTCAATTGTAGCCCGTTGGTGGGATTAATGCTCAGCCTTGGTGAATGTCATTTTGGTAAAGCAAAGTAATCTGTATTTTTCGTAGAATTCTATGGTGGGCCTAGAAGCAGTACAACGACAAGGCAGAGCAAATCTGGCTTCACCGACAAGGCAGTCTTGTACACATATCCTATATTGTATTGATCTGTGCATTGGTCAAATGTGTATTTAGCTCAGGATATTGTCTTGTATGCCCGTCAAACGCTGGGCTTGATGATCAAATGCGCACGTTTGATCTCATCAACATGACATGTTCTGAGTATTGAACAATACAATCTAATTTGTTCAAACATGTTAGATAATACAAATTTCCACTCTTTTCATTCAATGAAAACACTTGGTTACATCTGTTCCTACTGTACAGAATTGACAAAAAGGACTATAACCACAACAACACCGATAACGATGGGAAGTATGCTGACAAGGTATAACAGACTGAAGCCCTGCATAACAGGAAAAGTACGCTTGTTATCATCTGTTATGGTATGGATTACAAACATCCTTAAATCTTGTCTAATGCATTAGCTCTTACCACTACAGGTGGTAAAATTTGGCTTAGATCTTTGCTTTCTTCGCCTGGAGAGATCTCAGCTGCAGTGTCCCAGTCAACTCTGGCCCTTTGTGCTGCAATAGCAGGATCCACTCCAGTGTTGGTAATTTTAGCATAGGGTGATATTGCATTACGTTCTGCTTCTGCTATTTCATCCTGTGACAAGAAACAGCAAATAAAATTCGCTCTTTACCCTGACCTTAGGGAACAACAGATAAGTCAGCATAATATCCTTGTTTGAAGATCACATTACTTCAAGATTTGGCCAATTCATCAGTTCTTTTGCAAGCTCGCGCAGCACAACTCTATCTTTTGGAAGTCTTCCCTCAGCAACCTGCTTGAAATTTTCAGTTTGCCATAATAGAATTGAAACAAATATAGACATTTAAAAACCACCTCCAACAATGCTGCTGCCATGTCATCTTTTGAGCAACCCCGCTCGTCTTCAATGTTAAGGGCTTTTCTCCGTTCTACTTCACGAGGATCCTCAATCATGACAGTCAATCCTGACCTGACGGGGGTAGGATACTGTTTCTTCAGATTCAAAAAGCCATCAATTTGTAAGACAATGGTGGACACTCAAACCATAAAAGTAGCCAAAATAGTTCGACATTTATTTCACAAAATGTGCTATAATATCATTTTGAACACTTGCCATCTCTCATCCAATCAGAAAGTGTGATAATGCCCAATTCCTTTTCCATCCTAGAAATCTCGAGTTTTACCTAAATCAAGTTTAAAGTTATATAGTTTCATGGCCTTCTCTTCGTCACTTTGCAACAGTATTTGGTTATTGAGTTATATTTACCTTTGAATGCCAGTTCAATACCAGATTCGAAAAATTAGAAAGAAGCTAGAATCTAATCCAATGTTAAATTAGAGCCTAGCATTGATCTCAGGCAAGGTTAAGCCCTCTGCATGAATTTTAATTCATGATTATGGTGGTGGCGTCATTATTGTAAAGTTAATGAAAAGATAAAAACAACATGGCACTTTAATGATAAATCTGGAGAAAACAATCAATGTTGCTAATCAACATCTGTGTAATGAGTTGCAGCATGAGTTTTTTTAACATGTAGAGCTGTGAAATAGTTATTCATTAGGACGAAATGCGATGCATGCACATGAAGTTGAAAAGTGCAAACTCACGCACCAAGTCAAACAGAGATAAGAGAAACAGACCTCGCTTAACGTCATGTCCCTTTTTGTCTTCAACAACTCTAAAACCTGCACAATCACGGGCATTGATCAAAAACATTATCAGGGATGTTTCAATAACATAACCTTAAAATCACAAAACCTAACCCTCAAGATTTGTTCCACATACTGCTGATCTTCCTGGTCCTCTGGAGACAACTCTTCTAGTGTTGTGGCTGAGACAACGCTATCTTCATTGCCCGCTACAGATTTGGGGCATGCCAAATTGTTTAATTTGCTTTTAAATCTCAACTTCTGGTAAAATAGTTTTGCATTGAAGGAGTGCGATGAAGTTGTGGGCATTTGCGGAATAAGATGGCGCTGAGAAGAGGTGTGTCTGGTGGGGACATGGCGAGTTACAGAGTTAAGGGAAAACGATGATGGGCTGAAAGCCGCTGAAGGCGCGTACGCCATAGCTACCATGATCGTTTTCCCCACATGTGGATAAGACGGTTGTGAGAAGAAAAAATCTGATTTAGAGTTAAACGCAATCATATTCGTATTAAAGAACCTTCCTTCCTTCCTTAAGCAAATCATCTTAAGCATATCATCGGCCTATAGGTTACCCTTACTTATTCTAGGAAAAAAAACTAGCGCAAAATGCAGGCTTGTGAAAAAATTGATTTTGGTTCTTAAGAATAGTTCAAGGGAAGCTTTTGTCTTCTTTATTACATCAAATATCAAACGGTTGCATAGTGCACACAAGAATGCATGAATCATTTGATTTTTAGATTAGTGTTGGAGTTGAAAATCAACGCATCTACTTCTTTTTTTTGCTTAGCATGTTCATCTTCGTGAAATTGGATTAAGCGAACATTTTCTTGAAATTGGAATATGTAGCATAATAACGGGGGGTTTTTGTATTTTCAGACGGTTTTTGCTATGGTTTTTATATGATTTGATGGGCGATTATGCGCTTGAGCCATACTAATCAAGATTTCTAGAGTCTTGTGATTTTATTTTTAAAATCCATATCTTCAATGGTTTACCTTTTTTATTTTTATTTCACGATTTATTTAAAATTTACCCCCTTCTTTTATGATTTATTTAAAATCCGAAGCGCATGATGTGGCTCGAGCCCCTTAGCATTTTAGGGTTAGCCGGGGAAGCCATTTAGGTTTCTCCCGGTTCTGCCGGGCATAAGGCAAAAGCAAAGAACGATGTCGGGGAAATTCGACTATGCAAAGAAGGTTTGGATTGGCCGAGCTCCTTAGAGACAACCTATATTATTATCTTCAGTGCCACTTCCGGTGCCTTTGAAGCAGATTCTCCTCATCTTTCCATGCCGGGCCTAATGTAGTTTGTTTTCGGGGTTTTATGCCGCTTGGGTGTTGTTTGGATCTCAGATTGCATGACCATTCAATTCGACTCAACAAACTGGCTCGAGGGTTGCTTGCAAAAAAATCGGCTTTTTGGTGTTCGATTCTTCCTCCGGGATTCGATGATCAATCAAGGTTCCACGCTCAAAAATTTTGCGATTTTTTTTGCCTAAAACTAGCTCAATCGCCCGTTTCTTTTGTGGCTTTCCGGAAATAAGCCCCTATTTTGCCTCGGGCCCAATCAACCTCTTAACCCTCGTTCTTAACCTCTTCCGGCTCAAAGAATCTCAATTGGCTTGAATCGTTTGTTATTTCCACATAAGAGATCTTTGGGTTGTCATCAATCCTTTGTAATCGTTTGTCATCAACGGATTACGAGATGTTTGAGGTAAGATGTTTTGACCATGAATAGCCTGGTCTTCTGGCTTTTAAGCCGCCAATTTTTCTTCTGGCATTTTCGTTCTTGTTGCAGTGTCACTTTCAAGTTTCTTGATCTTCGATCATCTCACATCGTATAAAAAGCCTGAGGTTAGAGCTTTTTTTTTCTGCTTATAAGCGGCTATAAATGATCTTTGTCAAGGCATCTTCCAACATTCTATATTTCCAATGTTTGCGAGGAGCGTAAATGGTCGCACTTGGTGTTATTTTCATGGTTCCCTTTTACTACTGTTGAATCCGTAAGTCCTATGCAAGATCCGGTCTTGTTGGCGATGTATTCTTATATATGCCGCAAGCATCATTATTAATTTTGCCCTCCCTTAATGCGATTAGTTTCATTGTGGAATCCAACAATTTCCTTAGCTTGTGGAATTTTGCGAGACTGCTATGAGCTAGAACCTCAGATACAATCCATGGTAGCTAATTTCGATGATGCAAGGGCTAGACAGAAGATCAAGGAGTTTATTGCCAACTTTTGTAGGCAAGGTAGGCTTAAAGAGACAGTGGATTTTCTAGATGAACAAGAATTTTACAATGATGCCTCTGGTTATTCTTATTTATTGAGAAGCTGTGGCCAGGCCAAGGCTTTATCGAGGAGGGCATGAAGTTTATCTTCACATTAATAGAAGTGGTTTTCCGAGTAGTCTTTTCATTAGGAACCTGCTCATTCAGATGTATGGTAAATGTGGCAGTTTGGATGACGCAACTGTTATTATTTGATTTCAAATGGGGAAGCGCGGATGGTTGAACAAGCTTGGTTTTGGCAACCGTAGTTCTAATGCATCGAGAGACAATATGTAGCATTATAACAGGGATAATGCCATAAGGTGGTTTTTCCAAAGAAGAATTTGCAATCTTGGCAACTCGGGGATGATTATAATCCTATGAATATTCTTATTTGTGGATGCCAATGCCAGTTATGATTGCCATTTCTTTTGTATTGATGCTCCCTCTTTGTGGAATTAAATTTGTTTTACATATGCCATATGCTTTATGAATGCTTGCCATGGCAAAATAGGCTTGCATTGATACCAGCACATGTTACCATATGCACTAGCATATGCATGACAATGTGCAGATTTTGACAGTTGATTCTCTTGGACTAGTGGCAATGAACAATTTGTTTGTCTTGATGTTTTTGTGCTTTTTAGTAATTAATATTTAGGCCCATAACATTTACCTATATTTGCGTTAGTTAGGGCCCGAAGGGCCCAAATTTTTTTTTAATATAACAATCAACAGACAACTACCATTAACATTTTTATTACAAACTATTGCATGTAACACATTTTAATTAAAATCCCCCTTAAACCCCCTTTGGTTTGGGTGCATATTCACACGGGGGTTACGTAGGGCAGCGAGAGCCCCAAAAATATATTTACAATACATGTACAAAATTAACACCATTAAGTACATTCTCTCAAACCTTATAGTATTTTACAAATCTCAATATACAGTATACAAAAACTTGTACATGCATATCCCACAAACGAGGATCGCTATGTATGGTCAAGATCAAGGAATAAAGGGCAAATATGCCCATCTGACAGCTCTCGATGCCCGGAGATTAACGGTTCATATTTTTGCTTCAACTAAAATGCGAGATAGAAGAAAGAGAAAATATCTCAAACATTGTATATCAAAGTAAGGTGTGTCACCTATGCTTCAACTAAAATGGGAGAGAAGAAAGAAGGAGGATCTCAAACATTTCATAATCGAAGTAAAGTGCATCATCTATGGGTATTTTTTAAAAGATTCTAATAGACGCAAGATACTTGGAAGTCACTAAGTCACTATATCTTTCTAGTAGCTACTTGATTTGACCACTCTTGCATTGGGAGGCATGGTAGAATATAAAAATCGCATCGATCCGAGACATCGGATCGCCATTCTAGAATGGGACGAGCATGCATGTCGTGCATGCATGCGGTGGCTTTTGATGCCCGTTTTGGTGGGGAGTTCGCTATTTCAGCGCCGTTTTCGCATCCACGCCTCATCAAGGCTTCCTCTTCTCTCAGTAGCCATACTTTATTCTCTTTGAACCCACCCTCCCCCTTCTTTGTTTATTATATTTTGTACAAGTTCGTTTTATCATGTTTTTCCACCCACCGGGTGATGCTATTCTCCGTATGTTTTCTCGCTTGTTGTGGTGGTGATGTGCGTGTACAAGGTTGGCGAAGCCGCATCCGCTTCGACTTCTCCATGCGGGGGTTTTTGGGAGCGATTCTATGCCTTACGCTTGTCTAAGCCCCTTGCGTCAAGGCTTATCACTAGGGTTTTTCGAGAAAACCCTAAAAGGGCGGGTTTTTTAATCCCGGTGATAAGCTTTTAAGCAGTACATCAGCCACTCTTCTATTAGCATTGTATTTTTTGGGGGTCCAAATGATATAATTGATTTTCCTTTATTTTTTTAGGTGGGTAGTTCGCGATGTGTGCGGCTACCCTGGCCCACCATTGTAGAAAAATCTCCGAGATGAATGAGAAGCCTATCCATCTATCAAGGGGTTTGTTGGTTTCTCACAGTCCCATTCTAGAATGTAGAAGCATGTATGAAATTTCCCTTTGGTGAATTAGCTCCCATAGTTAGATGTTGGTGAAAAAATGATTGAATTGATTTTATACTTTCTTCAATCACTATTTTGGCAACGTTAAAACAATGCAAATCTATTTTCTATTGCATATTTGTTATGTGGCTATGGAGGTATAACAGAGAAACATGTACATGTATAGGAAGAACACTTCCAAAATGTAGGTATTTTTCTTGCCCTATCACCAATCTGACAGCATTATATCAAAGTGCATAGCATTTGAACTATATTTTAGCCTATACAAGAACATGGATTCACTAAACCTTTCTTACTTCACATGTTTGTGTGCCAAATGATGGTGAGACACTTTTTGGGCCTTGAAGTTTCTTTTGTTGCCTTCGAATTTGGCTTACATAACAAATAGAATTCCATCTTTTGGTTATCTCAATCGCATAATCTTCATGTGCATCTCAGGTCCATTTTTCACCGAGCACATCAATTTTATTCCCTAAGATACCTTATTTAGCTCAAACTACATTAATTTGGATTTTGTGGATGTAACTTTTACATGTGTTGGGATTTGGAGAGTTGTTTACCGTGAGATGTTATGATATGAAGAGATCTTTTTCGCTTCTGGCTTCATCAGGCTTTTCGGGGAGAACCGTCACTGTGGTTTCCTCGTTGGTAGAGGAGTTTGACAAGGATGTCCCTGCCCGTTATTGTTCACTATTGTGGCAGCAGGTATTGTCCCAAACTATTCTCTTCTGCTACTCAAGATGGCGAATTCAGTGGATTGACTATGGAGGATGGTTCTCAAGAAGTGTGTAATCAAGATGCCGATGATACATTTCTCTTTCTAGTGGTACGAGGATGATAATCTTCGCAATGCTAAGCTTTTGTCGAGCCTTTCTCCCGGGTATCGTCGGGGTTCTTGTCAGTGGCTAAAGTGCTCGCTTTATGGACTTTGGATGTGGATGTTCCTCCCTCGTGGTTTACAGTATCCGTGGAAAGTGCTTCCTCAAGAGAAGGCCACTAAACTCTTGGGCATTCCTCGTAGGTATACATATCTCTACTTCGGATGCATGGGATGTTATAGCGGAAGGCCGCTGTAAGCATCTTTTTGGTGGAATACAACTAAGCTCGGCAAGTGTATGGATAGTAGTTGCTAAGTAGGTTCTCAAGAACACTCATGTGTATATGGCATCCGGGCCGTTTTGCCTCACAAATAAAGATTCAAGAGGTTGTCGCGAATTGTCCGTGACTTCATTTGGGCAATCGAGACGTGTAGTTGTGAAGGTCGCTTGGTCCACATGTATCAAACTAAAATTCTTTGGAGGTCTAGGTATGATTGACTTTCATTTACTGAGTAAAAATATGATATCTAAGTTCATATGTCGCTACTTGGTGGATATGGTACATTCGGCCCGAATGAGATTGGTTGGCGCAAGCACTTGGGCAATGTATTCCTTTTTGGGAAACCGACACTTAGGCGCTTCTTCCTTGGTGTCTCTTTTTATCACCTTCGCCCATATCCAATGCTTCCCCTTCTTGAAGGGACCGCTTTGATTCTTGGAAGACATTCAGTGCTATTTAAGATTAATCCAAGTGTGTGTCCACGTGTAGGTTATCTATGTTGGTGGATTCCCTTGATAATCACATGCCTCGCGGTGCTATCAGATGTCCATTGACTCAAATAGCGTTGGAGGCTTGCTGGTATTCTCACGCTTGGTGCTTGGTATGAGGCGGGACACTTGTTGACTTGGAATGCTTTTTAGGACTAAGTTTATGCTATCTCGATGGGATCGGAGCTCTTTGGCAAAGCCGGGTCGACATTACGCCGCCAGCTCCCCTTCACAATCATCGATGTGCCTATTTGGACTGGTCCCCAAATTGTTAATGCACAACATCTTGTGCATTCGTTATATCAAAAGCTGGTTGATGTTGATATTGTCCCCCCTCGGGCTGGTTGGCAGCTCCGCATTCCCCCTCCTCAGTGGAAGCGTATGTGGTCCCTGGTGCGGAATAAATTGTCGATCCCAAAGTTTCTACCTTGTGGTGGCAACTCCTTCACAGATGTCTGCGGGTTAATGTGCTGGTTCATAAGTTTTATCCCCGCATTTCAGAACTCTACCCACTGCGTAAGCGGCAAGTCGAGAGTCTCGAGCAATCGCTTCTTTCTACGGACCAAGTTCACCCGCTTGGTCATGGTTACTATATCTCTTCCATGTAGTCTTGACTAGCGCCAGGTGCTTCTCGCCATTTATCCTTCCACTTGGAACAGCCTTGCAAAGAATGGGCTTTCTACTTAGCTTGACCGGTTGTTGTGGTCTATCTAGAAAAAGAAGGCCTGTGTATCTTCAAAGGCTTATCAATTAGTGTCGACCAACTTCTTCACGAAGGCGTAAGACAGATTGGTGAAGGCATACCTATGTTCTCAGCTTGCTCCTGAGAAAAAAACGTTTGATGTTTTAGGAATATTTGGGTATCTTATCTTATGCATAGACATGTGGCTGCACTCAGTGGATTATCTTTGTCTGCTGAGATTTTATTCCTGCCTCTCTACATCTATGTGTGTACTTTTTTGGAATATTGAATAAGAGTTTGTCGTCAAAAAAAAAAAAAAAAAACTTTTATATGTGTTCGAAAAGGTTGTGGGCAGGTTACTTAATCTTCTTTTCTTGTATGACCTTCCCACACATAGCAGTTTTTTTGAAGAGAAATCTGCCTGACAAAGGAACACTATCATTTTTAGAGAGGACTCATCTCTTCCTGGTTATGGGAGTATTTTTACTTACAGAACCAATCTTTTGTGCAGGTTCTTTTTTGCATAGTTCAAAAATTGTATTTTTCCTCCACTAGCAATTCAATAGGGATGTGGCTTCAATAGTTTTAGCAATATAAAAAGGAGGATAACACGTAAGTTGCCTCTTCTTGCCTTGACTGTTTTCTGTAGTTGAAATCTTTGAATTGTGTGCCAAATGACGGCTCGATAATACGGGCCAATGAAGTTCTTTCCGACATTCTTGTTGTTTCCTTTTAATTGGCTTACATAAACACCCGGTTGGGAGATTATGTGGTCCAGCTTCTACTATATCTAGATGATGTAGTGCTAATTGCAAATAGAAAGGAAGGGTTACAAGCACATCTTGATCAGCTTGCCCTTTTTTGCAAAGCAAGACATATGCAGGTCAATTTGATGAAATAGAAAATGATGATTGTAGGAACAGATGATAGGCCAACTTTTCTTTATCAAGAAGAGGAGCTTGAAACATTGGAGTGTTTTAAGTATTTGGGCATTGATTTTCCAGCCAATTATTCACAAATATAATGCATTGAAAGATGCGGGATAGGAGGCAAGGCATCTTTCTTTAGTATGCTTTTGAAATGCCAAAATGCATCTCTCCATAAGTGGGGGCTCAAAAAAAATTTATTTAAAACTTTAGTGCAGATAGTAGTGCTCTATAGAGCACCAATTTGGGGGCCCGATGCAACAAGCACATGTTGACGCAACAGATAGAACAAATATTGAAGCTGTTCATTAGAGAGGAGTTGGGCGTAAAGGCACAAACTCCATATGCTATCCTATTGGCAGAAACAGATTTAATTCTGCTAGACTCTATAAAGTTTTTACATCGGGTACTGCAGTTGACTAGTGAAAGACTTTCAAGACAGGCATTGCTTCGTATGGATTTAGGGTGGTGTAAAGATGTATGCAATTGGGCAGAATGCTGGGGGATAGATATAGCGAGTTGGCCTAACAGAGAAGCTGGTGCTAGAGACCACAAGGCCTTGGAAAGAATATGGATAAAAATAGGTACCAGATTGACCTTTTATTCTACTCAAATTAATCTAGTGCTCACCTACACAGATTAACAATACATAAGATCACCTTGTTTTTGAGGAAAACAATAGCACGTTATAGAACGTGCCGACATCACTTAAAGGTTGAGACATGGATATGGGCTTCTGTTGCACGAGATGAAAGAATATATTCACCCTATGTGACTAGCATGAGGTTGAAGATGAACAACAGATCCTTTGGAAATGTACATACATTGAAGTCAGAGCGTGATTTCACATAGATGCAAATAACTTGTATATGTATTTGATATGGACCCTTCAGAATTATGTCCATACATTAAATCGATGGAATCACATCGAGATTTATTGTCAAAAGTAAATACTTTGTAAATACGGCTCCATAACCTTCAAGGTTCGAGGGAGCATGATCAATACAATACAATACAATAACTATGATCTGGTTGTCCGTACATGATAGAAATTTAGGAACCTAAGATGGAGGCAGAGGATACAAATAATGTTGTATTTGGCGTAGATGAAAGGTAAAGGTCAGAGTGGCACTATTCTTAAGAAGTATCTATGCAACATGCAGACATGAGATTGGGCAGCCACCTGATGCATCGCATCTAGGCATCATGCAACTGGAAACATTTGTTTACCAATGACCTTATCCCTTGTGCAAAACTAAGAGTTTTGTATTTTTACTTTCTAACACCAAAGGAATGGTAATACCATGTCAATCTTGGTTTACCTATTATCTTTTCTATGATGGAGCCTGCTTTATGGAGATTTAAATTAAGCATATGTTAAAGCATGGCATGTGAGATTATAAGGATTAGTATTGCATTTTGGATGCTTCCATGATTTTCATAGCCTATGCAGGGTAGAATACCTATGGATGATGGGGTAGTCTAGTTGGTGGTACACATCTTGGTTGAAATATTTTCTTGAGATGCATCTAGTAGTTTTTATACTAGAGCACTAATCATGAGGGGAAACCCATTAGAGTAACATTCACCATGTTTGTGTCAATTACTTAGTTTAGATTTTTATATTTTTATTGTGAACGATAATGTTTTTTAGAATGTTTGTGCTTCCTGTCATGTTTAAGTTATTTTTTTGTTACTCCTATATCAATATTTATATCATAAGGTTTTTTTTTTGTATTATTTGTACGCTTTCGTAATAACTATCAGCCTAGGATTGCTGCAAAATTCCATCTAAAATAAGAGGCAAAGTTTCACGCCCACTAGGATTTTTTTCCAGCACTTTCAAACTTTTTCTTGCGTGCAATTTCTGCACATGAATTCTTACATATAAATTATACCCCGCAGTGTATACAGTCAAATTATACATCACATTCAAATTATACAGAGAGTTAATATAATAGCCATAGCCATAGCCATAGTCTGCAACTCCAGCTTCGCTAATGGCTCCCTGCGATCCGTCGCCAAATATCTTTCTTCTCTTCTTTCTTGCCAAAATGATGCCCTCAACTGGGCCAAATAGGTAAATCGGATCAAGTAGCTCTATTTAGGATCCGGACATAGATCAAAGCAGAGCTTCAATCCGTCTTCAAGAAGTAAAGAATATGGTGAAGGAGTATTGCACTTCGCCAGAGGTTTGGATCAGAGGCTAGACTCTAACCAAAGACGAGCAAAACCACCAAAACAAACTTTAAAACACGCAGCTTGCACCAAAAAGTCACCTAGGATGCTCCACTGTCGACCTAAAACACAGAAAGAAAGAAAAATAGAGCAAATATTAATCTAAACTCGGAAGAACCAAAAAAAATTCAAGCAATTGCTGCATTGCCAAACAATGACTCACCTATTGATCACGATGCTTCAAAATTTCCCCCGGTGTCAGAGATCGTCATCGTAAAAGCTTGAACTCAAAAATGCCATGTCACAAATTTGCTTTCATATTCTTGCCACGTCAGATGCTGGAAATATTTTCAGGAATGTAATCTCGGTTGGTGTTAATTACGTTTGGTATTTTTTGGTGGTGGGGATTCCACTGGAAAATTTCTCGGGGAAGATGTCAGTCTCGGCGCCACCTCAAAATTCTCAGAACTTCGCGCGTAGCGTGAGATGTGACAGAGAAGGGTTCGCTATTCTTGCCCTGTGGCACCCAATTTGTACAACTAAAATTTGAATCCTTGCATTAAACCTCGTGCTTTTTACACGAGATGTGGCAAAGAATTGCCATGCCACTTCTAATTGGCATTATATTGACTTAGTTACTTTACAACTAAAACTTAGTTAATTCTCGCGCTTAATGCGAGCTGTGGCAGAGAAGGGTCTCTATTCTTGAAATGCGACCTCGAATTGGACCTAGTTGGTCTGAAAGGTATGTTGGTCTGAAAGGTTAGAATCTTAGTTTTTCTACAGCTAAAGTTCATGTAAAAGAATTTGCTAGATCTGCTATAAAGCATTTGCGATGTATTGTTTTATTTTGTTTTAAGAGCTAGAACCTCGTGATACAATCCATGGTAGCTAATTTCGATGATGCAAGGGCTAGACAGAAGATCAAGGGAGTTTATTGCCAACTTTTGTAGGCAAAGGTAGGCTTAAAGAGGCAAATGGATTTTCTAGATGAACAAGAATTTTACAATGATGCCTCGAAGTTATTCTTATTTATTGAGAAGTTGTGGCCGGGCCAAGGCTTTATCGAGGGCAAGCGAGTTTATCTTCACATTAATAGAAGTGGTTTACTTGAGTAGTCTTTTATTAGGAACCCGCTCATTCGGATGTATGGTAAATGTGGCAGCTTGGATGGCGAAGCTGTTATTATTTGATTTCAAATGGGGAAGCGCGGATGGTTGAACAAGCTTGGTTTTGGCAACCGTAGTTCTAATGCATTGAGAGACAATATGTAGCATTATAACAGGGGATAATGCCATCATTAGGGTTTTTGAGATTAAAAAGGGCCTTCAAAACATGCCAACTAAGCCAAATAAAGATAAATGAACTACCAATCAAATTAGAGCACGACGGGTCAGTCCAACAAAGCTGTTATAACTAACTCATTTGGATCACATTTTCTAGCATAACTATTGATAAAAAAGTCCAAATGAGCTCGTTTAGTGCAATAGATAGATCTCGTTGAGATCTTTCCAACCTTAGGTGCTTTGCACATATTTTAACCATTTATGATTGTCAAAACTCCAAAAAATATGGTTTTACCATTTTTTACTATTCTATGGGGATAAAAGATATGCAAACTACCTAAGGTTGGAAAGATCTCAATGAGACCTATCTATTGCACCAAACAAGAGCTCATTTGGACTTTTCTATCAACACTTATGCTAGAAAATATGATCCAAAGGAGTTAGTTATAACTGTTTTGGTCGATTGGATTACCGGTTGCTTTTTCTCGATTGGTAGTTCATATAGCTTAGTCGAAGAATTTTTAGAAGGCCCTTTTATGATCTCAAAAAATCCCTAATGAATGTGGTTTTTCCAAAGAAGAATTTGCAATCTTGGCAGCTCGGGGATGATTATAAATCATATCTTGTTTTTGATCCTATGAATATTCTTATTTGTGGATGCCAATGCCAGTTATGATTGCCATTTCTTTTGTATTGATGCTCCCTCTTTGTGGAATTAAATTTGTTTTATATATGCCATATGCTTTATGAATGCTTGCCATGGCAAAACAGGCTTGCATTGATACCAGCACATGTTACCATATGCACTAGCATATGCATGACAATGTGCAGCTTACAATAGAAGGGGGTATTTATTTTGACAGTTGATTCTATTGGACTAGTGGCAATGGGAACAATTTGTTTGTCTTGATGTTTTTGTGCTTTTTAGTAATTAATATTTAGGCCCATAACATTTACCTATGTTTTGTTAGTTAGGGCCGAAGGCCCAAATTTTTTTTAATATAACAATCAACAGACAACTACCATTAACATTTTTATTACAAACTATTGCATGTAACACATTTTAATTAAAATCCCCCTTAAACCCCCTTTGGTTTGGGTGCATATTCACACGGGGGTTACATTAGAGGCAGAGCCCCAAAAAATATATTTACAATACATGTACAAAATTAACACCATTAAGTACATTCTCTCAAACCTTATAGTATTTTACAAATCTCAATATACAAAAGATACAAAAACTTGTACATGCATATCCCACAAACGAGGATCGCTATGTATGGTCAAGATCAAGGAATAAAGGGCAAATATGCCCATCGGCGATTCTCGATGCCGGGAGATTAACTGGTTCATATTTTTGCTTCAACTAAAATGCGAGATAGAAGAAAGAGAAAAATATCTCAAACATTGTATATCAAAGTAAGGTGTGTCACTATGCATGCTTCAACTAAAATGGGAGAGAAGAAAGAAGGAGGATCTCAAACATTTCATAATCGAAGTAAAGTGCATCATCTATGGGTATTTTTTAAAAGATTCTAATAGACGCAAGATACTTGGAAGTCACTAAGTCACTATATCTTTCTAGTAGCTACTTGATTTGACCACTCTTGCATTGGGAGGCATGGTAGAATATAAAAATCGCGATCGATCCGAGACATCGGATCGCCATTCTAGAATGGGACGAGCATGCATGTCGTTGCATGCATCGCGGCGGCGATGCCCGCTTTTGGTGGGAGTTCGCTATTTCGGGCGCGTTTACGCATCCACGTCTCATCCAGCGCTTCCTCTTCTTCTCAAGATGCCTTATTCTCTTTGAACCCACCCTCCCCCTTCTTTGTTTATTATATTTTATACGTTCGTTTTATCATGTTTTTCCACCACGGGTGATGCTATTCTGCGTATGTTTTCTCGTTTGTTGTGGTGGTGATGTGCAGTGTGTGGGTTGGCGGCCGGCATCTGTTTCAACTTCTCCATCTTGGCGGGGGTTTTGGGAGCGATTCTATGCCTTACGCTTGTCTAAGCCCCTTGTCAAGGCTTATCACTAGGGTTTTTTCGAAAACCCGAAAGGGCGGGGTTTTTTAATCCCGGTGATAAGCTTTCGGCAGGTACATCAGCCACTCTTCTATTAGCATTGTATTTTTTTGGGGTCCAAATGATATAATTGGATTTTCCCTTTATTTTTTCGTGGGTAGTTCGCATGTGTGCGGCTACCCACTGTCCACCATTGTAGAAAATCTGCTGAGATGAATGAGAAGCCTATCTATCGGGCGGTTTGTTGGTTTCTTGCGAGTCCCATTCTAGAATGTAGAAGCATGTATGAAATTTCCCTTTGGTGAATTAGCTCCCATAGTTAGATGTTGGTGAAAAATGATTGAATTGATTTTATACTTTCTTCAATCACTATTTTGGCAACGTTAAAACAATGCAAATCTATTTTCTATTGCATATTTGTTATGTGGCTATGGAGGTATAACAGAGAAACATGTACATGTATAGGAAGAACACTTCCAAAATGTAGGTATTTTTCTTGCCCTATCACCAACTGACAAACATTATATCAAAGTGCATAGCATTTGAACTATATTTTAGCCTATACAAGAACATGGATTCACTAAACCTTTCTTACTTCACATGTTTGTGTGCCAAATGATGGTGAGACACTTTTTGGGCCTTGAAGTTTTCTTTGTTGCCTTCGAATTTGGCTTACATAACAACAGGAATTCCATCTTTTGGTTATCTCAATCGTACAATCTTCATGTGCATCTGTGTCCATTTTTCGCCTGGAGCACATCAATTTTATTCCCTCGGCATACCTTATTTAGCTCAAACTACATTAATTTGGATTTTGTGGATGTAACTTTTACATGTGTTGGGATTTGGAGAATTGTTTACCAGAGATGTTATGATATGAAGAGATCTTTCTGCTCGGTCTACTGTGCTTTTTCAGGGAGAACCGTCGGCTGTGTTTCCTGTTGGTAGAGGAGTTTGACAAGGATGTCCCCTTGCCCCGTTATTGTTCACTATTGTGGCAGAGGTATTGTCCCAGCTATTCTCTTCGGTTACTCAAGATGGCGTAATTCAGGGATTGACTATGGAGGATGGTTCTCAAGAAGTGTGTAATCAGTATGCCGATGATACATTTCTCTTTCTAGTGGCTGAGGATGATAATCTTCAGAATGCTAAGCTTTTGCTGGAGCCTTTCTCCCTGGTATCAGGGGTTCTTGTCGGGTGGCTAAAGTGCTCTGCTTTATGGACTTTGGATGTGGATGTTCCTCCCTGTGTTTACGAGTATCCGTGGAAAGTGCTTCCTCAAGAGAAGGCCACTAAACTCTTGGGCATTCCCAGAGGTATACATATCTCTACTCGGATGCATGGGATGTTATAGCGGAAGGCCTGCGTAAGCATCTTTTTTGGTGGAATACAACTAAGCTTTCTCTGGCAGGGCGGATAGTAGTTGCTAAGTAGGTTCTCAGCAACACTCATGTGTATATGGCATCTGCTGTGCTTGCCTCACAAATAAAGATTCAAGAGGTTGTCGCAATTGTCCGTAACTTCATTTGGGCAGGTACTGAGACAGGTGTAGTTGTGAAGGTCGCTTGGTCCACATGTATCAAACTAAAATTTGCTGGAGGTCTAGGTATGATTGACTTTCATTTACAGAGTAAAAATATGATATCTAAGTTCATAGGTCGCTACTTGGTGGATATGGTACATTCGCCTGGAATGAGATTGGTTGCGCAAGCACTTGGGCAGTGTATTCCTTTTGGGAAACCGACACTTAGGGCAGTTCTTCCTTGGTGTCTCTTTTATCACCTTCGTCCATATCCGAATGCTTCCCCCTTCTTGAAGGGACTGCTTGATTCTTGGAAGACAGTTCGTGTGCTATTTAAGATTAATCCAAGTGTGTGTCCCACGGTGGGTTATCTATGTTGGTGGATTCCCTTGGATAATCACATGCCTCGTGTATTAACTCTTGTATGTCCATTGACTTCAGGCGTTGGAGGCTTCTTTGGTATTCTCCGCGGTTGGTGCTTGGTATGAGGCAGGACACTTGTTGACTTGGAATGCTTTTCAGACTAAGTTTATGCTATCTCGATGGGCCGGAGCTCTTTGGCAAAAGCCGACGACATTACGCGGGCGGCTCCTTCACAATCAGTCGATGTGCCTATTTGGACTGGTCCCCAAATTGTTAATGCACAACATCTTGTGCATTCGTTATATCAAAAGCTGGTTGATGTTGATATTGTCCCCTCCGGCTGGTTGGACTCCGCATCCCCCCTCCCCGATGGAGGATTATGTGGTCCTGGGTCTGGAATAAATTGCTGCATCCCAAAGTTTCTACCTTGTGGTGGCAACTCCTTCACAGATGTCTGCGGGTTAATGTGTTGGTTCATAAGTTTTATCCCCGCATTTCAGAACTCTACCCACTTGTAAGCGGCAAGTCGAGAGTCTCGAAGCTTCGCTTCTTCTACGTGACCAAGTTCAGCCAGTTTGGTCATGGTTACTATCTCTCTTCCATGTAGTCTTGACTAGCCAGCAGGTGCTTCTCGCCATTTATCCTTCCACTTGGAACGACTTGCGACAAATGGGCTTTCTACTTAGCTTCGTGATCGTTGTTGTGGTCTATCTAGAAAAGAAGGCCTCGTGTATCTTCAAAGGCTTATCAATTAGTGTCGACCAACTTCTTCACGAGGCAGAAGACAGATTGGTGAAGGCATACCTATGTTCTCGGCTTTCGAGAAAAAAAACGTTTGATGTTTTAGGAATATTTGGGTATCTTATCTTATGCATAGACATGTGGTCGCACTTTCGATGGATTATCTTCTTGTCTCACGAGATTTTATTCCTGTCTCTCGCATCTATGTGTGTACTTTTTTTGGAATATTGAATAAGAGTTTGTCGTCCTTCAAAACAAAAAAAAAAAACCCGACCTGACCTAGTATTCTAGGTCATGCATCAGCTTCGGTCAATCCCTATGCTGTATTATCAATCCAAAGAAATGAACTCAAACATTCAAGACTGGTACATTATCCTTTGATCCTTTCTCCTCTTTTGTCTACATGTCATATTTATTAATATGATCAAGTTATCGAAATATTCCAGAGTCACATCATGTAACTGATGTCCAATAGTCTTTTAGACTGCATTTGTCTATTCTTGAACAGAAAAAAACTGTCTATGGTAGCTAGCGTAATATGTTCTTTAAAACATGTTAAAATATGTTGTACAAGAGTCTTTTAGAAATACAAGATCCTTTTAAGAATGCATTTGTCTATAATCGTGAAATATCAACCCATAACTAAACCAATCAATATCAGTATGCTCTTTAGTAGATGTTTAAAATATGTTGTACAAGAGCACGTAGTCTATGGCCTTATCAGTTTTCATACAGTATGTTATGTAGGGATGAGGCTTTAAGGCAGAAATATTTATATCAAATCCCGTGGTATAGGTTAAACCCATCATATTATACTTGTTTATGACTAAGCAGACTTGAATAAACCTTTTAGACTTTTGCAAAGACGTCACCTTACAAAGTAAATTGCTGTATGCAGAATTTTCCAACCATATATATTAAAAAAAAGTGAGAGATCTACATGATATAATATGGGCTTTGTTTATGGACATCAGCCAGGTTACATTTGTGAGCGAAAAAATAACCCTTGATGGGTATGAACTTAGAGAAAATTTAAAAACATAGAACTCGGCTACAACAAAAAGCAGTCAGTTCTTTCAGTAGTACTCTCTGACTTTTTAAACCCTACTGAAATACTTGTTGACAAAGCCAAAAGATAGTCATATATTTATGAAATAAACTGCTTAGAGTAGAGATTTGGAAGCCATCACCAGTTATTCAGAGTTTAAATAAGAACTTTGTCACCATTTTTAGATCCATCACTCTTTGAAAATGTAGACGTCTCCTCATCTCCAGAAAAACTTTTATCCTCTAGCATACAGGAAACAAAAAACGACAAAGGTGGGAGAAGCTCGGTACCTGCAGCCAAACAACATGACATTAGCATGAAAATGGTAATGCATGAAGGGCCAAAAGGTACAATGAGACTTCTCGGTTTATCACCGTTCAGCCTTTGTAACCTTTTTGCCGTATCAGATGAGAATCAAAAATGTTTTCCTATAGATGGGCTTATCGATCTTGAAAAAAGACTTAAATATAAGAAAAACGAATGGAAAAAGATATTGAAACTAGAACCTGTTTAGCATTTATAGCTTATGTGTTAGTTTAGAGAGCCCCTCAGATAGGTAATGCCAGATGATTCCTTATTCGAGAAGCATTAGTATTGTGGTACAATGAAATGATACCTGATTATCCTCTTGTTAGAGTTATACTCCTCTTCTTGTTGTGTTTTGGGGATAGAAATTTCAGCATCCGATCTTTGTGGGCGGCCTTAACATTATGCCAGGGCTATTGGGAATAAATTTCATCGCCGAAGCACTCTTGGTATCATTGTGCAGCCGCTTCTGCCCACTTCCATTCTTATGATCAGTCATGAAGTCCTGATATTCAGAATCTGATAGACAAGCCAGGAACTCAGCATGCAGGAGTTCTTCTCTCAGAGCTACTTCTTCTGAGTTAGACGAATCTGATTCTAGGTCTGAGTCCATGCTCACCATTTGAACCAAAAGGGGAGCCCTAAAAAATCATGCGTGTCTGCTTTATGGCTGGGAGTATAAGATCTTAGTCAAATCCGGATCTTTTGTGCATACCGAGACTTCTTACATGCAGGCTAAATCTGATAGCTTAAGTCGAGATATCACATAAACTTACCATATTTGGGCGAGAGAGCTCCAATTCAATGCCAAAAACCTAGCATGTCGTGATTCGTCTTGTGCAGTGAATGGGTGAGAAAAAGCAGAAGTAGGGATGCGCTTTACATATCTCAAGTTTAGGGTTTCAGCATGGCTAGCGATTTGAGAGAAGAAAGATAAAGTTAAAAATGTGAGTTAAAAGGAAATGACGGAAAAATGTATGTATTTAAAATTAAAATGGTCTATATTGATGTATATCGATCAAAATTAACCCTATGGTGTATGACTCATTATCACGTAAAACTCGGCTATGATTCAAGGGGTAGTGGTGAGTTAAAAGACGCCCCTTATAAGTTATCTAGTTTATTTGACTCAAGTACAGTTATAGAGTAGAAAAAACCAAAGGTATATCTACTATAGATACAAATGTATCTCATACACTAGTGTCCTCTCCAATGGGAGGTGTAAGTCATTGATTTATGTAGGTGTCATGACTACCCCTATTTTTTAAAAAAAAACCTACCTCCATCAGGTGAGGGTGTGGTGACCATAGACAGATAGGGGAGGTTGACCCCTACCACCAGCAGAGGTCAACCATATCCCCATACAATAACTGCTAGAAATCTGAAAATAAACTGCCCAAACAGAAATTTTTATCATACCTCTAGTTTCTATTTTTTATTCCTTGTAGTAGTAGATCTTTGTCATACTTGAGGCCAGGAAACATATTTTCTTGAATGTATTGCATCACTCTCTTTTTTAGTCCCCGGCGATCGAAGCCATTCTTGATGAAGCAGTTAATGAGTCCGATAATGTCTTCTGTAGCAGATAAATGACAAGAGTTGATATACATATACGGCATTACTTGTGACAGAATGACGTTGCTGGCCTGATGAAAGGGGCGACAGCTATTGGCATGTACATATTTGAGTGCAATAAAAGGAGGTTATCCCTTTTATCAAATTTTAATGCGTTCTGTAGACACCCAATTCCTTGCTTATGATCTCTATGCTTAGGTTTAAAAAGTTGGCCTTGAATCCGAATTGAAGACCAGATGTCCCGATATCTTTGAATATTGTTTCCTCCTTAATACCAAGCGTACTTAAATCATAAATCTGTAGCTGTTTGACACCATCAATGAAAACTTCTTTTAGGAAATCTCTAATATTTGGACAGTTGATGGCAAGTAGATCATCCATGTAGCGAAAGATGTACTTAAACAAAGCTATTTCCTTGAATTTTCCAGATTTGGCGAGATTTTTAATAAAATTCATCTCGAACCATGCTAAATATAGATTGCACCAGCATGGGCTACAGGAAAAACCCATGGGTATGCCACAGATTTGCTTCCACATTCCGATACCCATGTTAATGTAATGTGATTGTTGAGGAGCCATCTGTTAACACGAGATAAATATTACGGATGAATCGGACTCAAAGACTTGCCTTGTGGAGCTTGCTTAAACCATCCGCATGTGGACCGAAGTTATCGGCATTTTTAACCCAAAGAGTAAAGTGTTTATTAATGCTTTTCATATAGGACCGGTGTCTCAAAAATCCTATCCATAATGTGGCATATACGGTGTCACCCCAAGGGGGAATATTTTTAGAGTAGCACTTGGTGATGTGCGCAATGAAAACTTCATTTATTTTCTCCAGGAGGTTTAAAACCACATCATAAATTGATCCAATGATCCAATTAGGTGACACCTTTCCGGGAATAATGGTGCATATTCTAGCACAAGACCACTTGGAGACCTCCGGCCACAATTCTACAATGTTGTTAAGAATTCTTTGTAATTCTTGATGAGATCTCGGAATATATTGTGCTATCGCGTTTGTAATCGAAAATCTTTTTTATGCGATTTGTATATACCAAGTAGATATGGAAGGGTCGTTGTCAAAGCAGGTGTTGTTGGTCGATTAAGCATGTCCTTCTTGATTTGTTCTTTGATAGACTACGGGCTATCCTCGATTCCGAGGAAATCTTTGCCGTTAAGTCTTCTAAGAGCACGATCCGCATACAAACATAGGGCAAATGAAGGCTGGATTGTTAGTAGCCTTATCAATGCTAAAATGTAGAAGTTCTTTGTGAGCCGGGCCGATTTCTAACCACTAGTTGATCATTTAGTGCAAAACTTCTTGAGCAGTCTTTTTTGTATGCTCCCTTGATTTCCTGAAACAGAAACTCGTTCTATCACTGCATTTTTGTATGTGAGTGATAGTATCCTCGATAATAAAAGGATATGTAAATCAGGAGCATTGAATAGGTTGAGACAGATGGTCTCAAGTTCTTTTTGAAAGCAAAGAATCTCTAGCATTTTGTTGGGGATGTGATTCAAACCTTTCTTAAAAAGTCTTAATGACCGGTATTATGGATGATGCCAATATCGTGGTACAAAAATATGTCCTAAATCAGAATCAATAAATTTGCCGAGTGTGGGATTCCCACATGGGCATGGCATATCCTTGTCAAAAGAGTAAAAGACAAGGAACGGTTTGTAACATAAATCTCTAAGATTTTTCAGATATTTCGGTGAACATGGTTCCCTCCATGATATCTATTCCAACTTTTCCCGGGATATCCGAGAGTATGTCATGGAAAATTTTGGGTAAGCATATAGTGTCTAATATTTTAGATAAAAAGATGCTATGGATAATCTCTTTGTTCTTGTCCCTATGGAGAGTAGGTGCAAATCTCCCTAAACAATCCTTATCAATTGTTCGATAATGAAA
The DNA here is from genome assembly GCA_021234155.1 of Isoetes taiwanensis. Lineage (NCBI taxonomy): Eukaryota > Viridiplantae > Streptophyta > Lycopodiopsida > Isoetales > Isoetaceae > Isoetes > Isoetes taiwanensis. The sequence goes on along the minus strand of JAJEKV010000098.1, from coordinate 3,657,150 downwards.
AGGGTTAATCAAACGGTATATATAGATAGGAGTGTGTGAGAAGATTAAAAGAAACCCCCACTCATACCGTGATTCCATTTCCTTGGTGTTGAGTATGAGTCATAAAGCCAATGGCTTTAATATTTTTAATGGTAAGCCGAAAAGTGGCATGGTTATAATTATTTTTTGAACCAAAACTCATTAGGTGAGTAATGTAAATAGAGAAAACATTGTGAATATAGCATCATAATAGAAATTGTAAATACTTGTTTTTACCTCAAGATTTTAGCTTGTGCCCTTGTGTAGTGTCAATGCGTTTGTCGAATGGAATTGTAGCTTTGTTTACGGACATCTCGCCAGCTTTGGGTGATCCTAAACACATCACAGAGTCACTTTCGGTTTCCTTCTTCTAAATTTGTGGGGCAATGGTGATTCTTGGAGGCTTGCCGATTTTGAGTTGAGCAACTAGAGATATCGGTCCTCGCTTTTGTCTTCGCTTTTTGTTATGATAGACAGGTGTAGCAGAGCGTAAACTTTTCAGAAATGAGACTGGTTTGATAGTCTTTTCACAGATCTCCACCATTTTACATTTGGGTTTGTTGATTTTGAAGTCTGCCCAAGGGTCAGCTGCCAAATCCAAGGTCATGTTGATGAGCATGCTTCTCATCTCAAGGTATGAAAGGTAGGCCATGATGCCCTTTTTGAACGTGGTTCTGAGGCAGTTGGTGAATGAGAACATCTGAGCAGCAGTTGATAAATTAGGATATATATCATTCAAATTATTGAACATGAACCAGATGGCTTGATCAAGCCACGTCATGTTATCTTTGCAGACTTTACTTTTGTCCTTGTTGTTTTTGCCTCTGTTTTCACATCCGATTTTAAATAGGGGCAAGGCTAGTTCTCCGAGTTTTTTTCAGGTAGAAGTCATCCCTGTGTTCACTGGTATGCCATATGGCCTTTTGGCTAATATAGATATATGGTTCCTTGTTGCGGTGTCTTGTCAAAATATCTCTAGTCAAATGATAATTTGATTTTATCTTTCTTGACTAACTTTTCCATTTTCTCAAGAAAGAACTTTTGTGGTGCAAAAAAAGAACTTGGGCTGGAGTTATACCACCCAGGATAATCCAAGCCTCTCGACTAATGGGTGCCAAAGCCCCGAAATTTTTGGATCTCCAGATTCCATGATTATAAAGTAAACTTTGATATTCCACCTGTCTTTCAGGGATAACTGGGAACAGTAGACAGTTGTCAAGTGTAAAAGTAAAATCATCATGGTTGGGATCAGAGCTGGTATTACCCTTCCGAAGAGTTTGATGTCGTTATCAGATAGGAGAGAAGTCCCAAATGGGTCATCTTGGTCCTCCGCTTGTGTAAAGTTTAGTGATTCATCATCGTTGTCCCCATCTTCTTTTGCCTCATTGGCGATTTTAGAGCAGAATGCATTTATTGAATATTGCCTTGCAGCTTATCTTCTTCAACAGTCAAACAGATATTTTGTTGGGTAATGATTCATATGTTTCATTAATAATGCTGATGTATTCCTCCTCCTTTGCCTTGTTAATAATAGGGATAAACTTAATCCATTCGCTTATGCCAAGGTGAGAAACCACCGAGAAATCCCTATCCTTTCTTTTGTGACTCCTTCTCATGTATATATTGCACTCGTATCTTTGATGCAAAGACATCAAGGTTTGGACAAAGCATTGTCGGGCATTCCATATTGCTAGAAGCATATCCCGTGATCTGATAGCTCCTTATTCCACATGGGAGGTATCGTGAACAAATTGATTTTCCTCATATAGTTCCTACATAAATTCACATGGTCAAGAATGAATGTTGAGGAAGCAAGGATAGGGATCAAAAGACACATGCAACTCTGGTTAAACCAAAGAATTGAAGTATCTAAAACCCTGCCTTGACCTAGTATTCTAGGTCATGCATCGCCTTCGTCAATCCTTTATGTCATTATTATCAATCCAAAGAAATGAACTCAAACATTCAAGACTGGTACATTATCCTTTGATCCTTTCTCCTCTTTTGTCTACATGTCATATTTATTAATATGATCAAGTTATCGAAATATTCCAGAGTCACATCATGTAACTGATGTCCAATAGTCTTTTAGACTGCATTTGTCTATTCTTGAACAGAAAAAAACTGTCTATGGTAGCTAGCGTAATATGTTCTTTAAAACATGTTAAAATATGTTGTACAAGAGTCTTTTAGAAATACAAGATCCTTTAAGAATGCATTTGTCTATAATCAGGAAATATTAACCCATAACTAAACCAATCAATATCGTATGCTCTTTAGTAGATGTTTAAAATATGTTGTACAAGAGCACGTAGTCTATGGCCTTATCAGTTTTCATACAGTATGTTATGTAGGGATGAGGTTTTAAGGCAGTAAATATTTATATCAAATCCCGTGGTATAGGTTAAACCCATCATATTATACTTGTTTATGACTAAGGTACTTGAATAAACCTTTTAGACTTTTGCAAAGACGCCACCTTACAAAAGTAAATTGTCAGATGCGTAATTTTCCAAACCATATATATTAAAAAACAAAGCAGAGATCTACATGATATAATATGGGGCTTATGGACATCACAGCTACATACCGCGGAGCTTAAAAATAACCCCAAAGAGTATGAACTTAGAGAAAATTTAAAAACATAGAACTCGCCTACAACAAAAAGTCGGTTCTTTCATTAGTACTCTCGACTTTTAAACCCCATCAAATACTTGTTGACAAAGCCAAAAGATAGTCATATATTTATGAAATAAACCCGCTTAGAGTAGAGATTTGGAAGCCATCACCAGTTATTCAGAGTTTAAATAAGAACTTTGTCACCATTTTTAGATCCATCACTTTTGAAAATGTAGACGTCTCCTCATCTCCAAAAAACTTTTATCCTCTAGCACTGTGAAACAAAAAAACGACAAAGGTGGAGAAGCTCGGTGACTCGCAGCCAAACAACATGACATTAGCATGAAAATGGTAATCAGATGAAGGGCCAAAAGGTATAATGAGACTTCTCGTTTATCACCGCTCAGCCTTTGTAACCTTTTTTGCCCCTATGCGGTAATCAAAATGTTTTCCTATAGATGGGCTTATCGATCTTGAAAAGACTTAAATATAAGAAAACGAATGGAAAAAAGATATTGAAACTAGAACCGCTTTAGCATTTATAGCTTATGTGTTAGTTTAGAGAGCCCTCAGATAGGTAATCGCCAGATGATTCCTTATATTCGAGAAGCATTAGTATTGTGGTACAATGAAATGATACCTGATTATCCTCTTGTTCAGAGTTATACTCCTCTTCTTGTTGTGTTTCAGTGGATAGAAATTTCAGCATCTGCATCTTTGTGGGCGGCCTTAACATTATGCCCGGGGCTATTGGGAATAAATTTCATACACGCCTCAAGCACTTTTGGTATCATTGTGCACCATGCTTTCCGCCCACTTCCATTCTTATGATCAGTCATGAAGTCCTCGATATTCAGGACCGATGAGACAAGCCGTGAACTCAAAGATGCGTGAGTTCTTCTCTCGTGAGCTACTTCTTCCGAAAGTTAGACGAATCTGATTCTAGGTTCGAGTCCATGCTCACCATTTGAACCAAAAGGGGAGCCCTAAAAATCATGGTTCCGCTTATGGTCGGGAGTATAAGATCTTAGTCAAACCGGATCTTTTGTGCATACCGAGACTTCTTACATGCAAAGCAAATCTGGATAGCTTAAGTCGATATCACATAAACTTACCATATTTGGAAGCATGAGAGAGCTCCAATTCAATGCCAAAAACCTAGCATGTCGATTCGCCTTGTGCCGGGCCGCGGAATGGGTCAGAAAACTGTAAGTCCTGATCTGCTTTACATATCTCAAGTTTAGGGTTTCAAGATGGCTAAGCCGATTTGAGAGAAGAAAGATAGTTAAAAAATGTGAGTTAAAAGGAAATGACGGAAAAATGTATGTATTTAAAAAAAAAATGGTCTATATTGATGTATATCGATCAAAAATTAACCCTATGGTGTATGACTCATTATCTCAGAAACTCCAGCTATGATTCAAGGGGTAGTGGTGAGTTAAAAGACGCTTCCTTATAAGTTATCTAGTTTATTTGACTCAAGTACGCTTATAGAGTAGAAAACCAAAGGTATATCTACTATAGATACAAATGTATCTCATACACTAGTGTCCCTTCCAATGGGAGGTGTAAGTCATTGATTTATGTAGGTGTCATGACTACCCTTATTTAAAAAAAAAAAAAAAACTTTTTATGTGTTCGAATGTGTTTGTTGCTTGTTGCAGGTTACTTTAATCTTCTTTTCTTGTATGACCTTCCCACACATAGCGCTTTTTTGAAGAGAAATCACCTGACAAAGGAACACTATCATTTTTAGAGAGGACTCATCTCTTCCCCGTTATGGGAGTATTTTTACTTACAGAACCAATCTTTTTGTGCATGTTCTTTTTTGCATAGTTCAAAAATTGTATTTTTCCTCCACTAGCATTCAATAGGGATGTGGCTTCAATAAAGGAGGATAACACGAAGTTGGGCTCTTCTTGCCTTTGATGCTTTCCGTAGAGTTGAAATCTTTGAATTGTGTGCCAAAATGACGCCCGATAATGGCCAATGAAGTTCTTCCGACATTCTTGTTGTTTCCTTTTAATTGGCTTACATAAACACCCTATTGGGAGATTATGTGGTCCAGCTTCTACTATATCTAGATGATGTAGTGCTAATTGCAAATAGAAAGGAAGGGTTACAAGCATTATCTTGATCGCCTTGTCCTTTTTGCAAAGCAAGACATATGTGTCAATTTGATGAAATAAAAATGATGATTGTAGGAACAGATGATAGGCCAACTTTTCTTTATCAAGAAGAGGAGCTTGAAACATTGGAGTGTTTTAAGTATTTGGGCATTGATTTTCCAGCCAATTATTCACAAATATAATGCATTGAAAGATGCGGGATAGGAGGCAAGGCATCTTTCTTTAGTATGCTTTTGAAATGCCAAAATGCATCTCCATAAGTGGGGCTCAAAAAATTTATTTAAAACTTTAGTGTAGATAGTAGTGCTCTATAGAGCACCAATTTGGGGGCCTGGATGCAACAAGCACATGTTGACGCAACAGATAGAACAAATATTGAAGCTGTTCATTAGAGAGGAGTTGGGCGTAAAGGCACAAACTCCATATGCTATCCTATTGGCAGAAACAGATTTAATTCTGCTAGACTCTATAAAGTTTTTTTAAATCGGTAACGCAGTTGACTAGTGAAAGACTTTCAAGATTGCATTGCTTCGTGTATGGATTTAGGGTGGTGTAAAGATGTATGCAATTGGGCGTAATGTGGGGGATAGATATAGCGAGTTGGCCTATGAGAGAAGCGGGTGCTAGAGACCACAAGGCCTTGGAAAGAATATGGATAAAAATAGGTACTGATTGACCTTTTATTCTACTCAAATTAATCTAGTGCTCACCTACACGACATTAACAATACATAAGATCACTTTTGTTTTGAGGAAAACAATAGCACGTTATAGAACGTAAATCTTGGACATCACTTAAAGGTTGAGACATGGATATGGGCTTTAACTGCACGAGATGAAAGAATATATTCACCCCATGTGACTAGCATGAGGTTGAAGATGAACAACAGATCCTTTGGAAATGTACATACATTGAAGTCGGGAGTTGATTTCACATAGATGCAAATAACTTGTATATGTATTTGATATGGACCCTTCAGAATTATGTCCATACATTAAATCGATGGAATCACATCGAGATTTATTGTCAAAAGTAAATACTCAGAATACGGCTCCATAACCTTCAAGGTTCAAGGAAGCATGATCAATACAATACAATAACTATGCTCCGTCTGTCCGTACATGATAGAAATTTAGGAACCAAAGATTACGGGATGCCGCAGTGAATTTAGATATTCCATCTTAGAGGGAGGCAGGAGGATAAAAAATGTTGTTGTATTTGGCTAGAGATGAAAGATGAAGGTCGAGTGGCACTATTCTTGAGAAGTATCTAGGCAACATATAGACATGAATTAAGCACCACCATGCATCTCATCTAAGGCCATGCAACCAAAAACATTTGTTTACCAATGACCTTATCCCTTTGTGCAAAATTAAGAGTTTTGTGTTTTTACTTTCTAACATCAAAGGAATGGTAATACCATGTCAATCTTGGTTTACCTATTATCTTTTCTATGATGGAGCCTGCTTTATGGAGATTGGTTGTAGATAAATAAAGCATATGTTAAAGCATAGCATGTGAGATTATAAGAATTAGTATTGCATTTTGGATGCTTCCATGCTTCTGCATAGCCTATGCAGGGTAGAATACCTATGGATGATGGGGTAGTCTAGTTGGTGGTGCACATTGGTTGAAATATTTTCTTGAGATGCATCTAGTAGTTTTTATACTAGAGCACTGATCATGAGGGGAAACCCATTTGAGTAACATTCACCATGTTTGTGCGAAATACTTAGTTTGGATTTTTATATTTTTATTGTGAATGATGATAATGTTTTTTAGAATGTTTGTGCTTCCTGTCATGTTTAAGTTATTTTGTTGTTACTCCTATATCAATATTATATCATAAGATTTTTATTTGTATTATTTTACACTTTCGTAATAAATCTATCACAGGATTGCTGCAAAATTCCATCTAAAATAAGAGGCAAAGTTTCATTTAACTAGATTTTTTTCCAAAGACTTTCAAACTTTTTTTCTTTGCGTGCAATTTTGACATGAATTCTACATATAAATTATACCCCATTATGTATACAAATCAAATTATACATCACATTCAAATTATATGCAGAGTTAATATAATAGCCATAGCCATAGCCATAGTGCGCAACTCCAAAGCTATGGCTTAATGGCTCACATCCGCTGTCAGCCAAATATCTTTTTCTCTTCTTTCTTGCCAAAATGATGCCCTCAAATTGGGCCAAATAGGTAAATCGGATCAAGTAGCTCTATTTTTAGGATCCGACATAGATCAAAGCAGAAGCTAAATCCGGCGTCTTCAAGAAGTAAAGAATATGGTGAAGGAGTATTGCACTGGCCAGAGGTTTGGATGTGAGGCTAGACTCTAACCAAAGACGAGCAAAACCACCAAAACAAACTTTAAAACGCGCAGCCTTTGCACAAAAAGTCACCTAGGATGCTCCACCCGGACCTAAAAACACGTAAAGAAAGAAAAATAGAGCAAATATTAATCTAAACTGGGAAGAACCAAAAAAAATTCAAGCAATTGCTGCATTGCCAAACAATGACTCACCTATTGATCACGATGCTTCAAAATTTCCCCCGGTGTCAGAGATCGTCATCGTAAAAGCTTGAACTCAAAAATGCCATGTCACAAATTTGCTTTCATATTCTTGCCACGCCGATGTCTGGAAATATTTTCAGGAATGTAATCTCGGTTGGTGTTAATTACGTTTGGTATTTTTTGGTGGTGGGGATTCCACCGGAAAATTTCTCGGGGAAGATGTCGGGCCGGCGCCACCACCAAATTCTCGTAACTTCGCCAGAGCGTGAGATGTGACAGAGAAGGGTTCGCTTATTCTGCCTGTGGCACCCAATTTGTACAACTAAAATTTGAATCCTTGCATTAAACCCTCGCTTTTTTACACGAGATGTGGCAAAAAAGTATGTTATTGCCATGCCACTTCTAATTGGCATTATATTGATCTGAAAGGTTAGAAAATCTTAGTTTTTTTACAACTAAAACTTGTATTTTTGTTAAGTTCGAGGTGTGGCGAAGAAAGGGTCTCTATTCTTGAAATGCGAATTGGACCTAATATGTTGATGCGAAGGTTAGAATCTTAGGGTCTAGCTAAAGTTCATGAAATGTCATCGATTAATTCTTGGACCATGCAGTTGGTCTGAAAGGTTATGTTGACTTTTCATATCTCTCAACATTATCCATGGCTTTTATTCTTTGATCTCATGCGGAGGGCTTCTTCTTGCATGAGCTAAGGTTAGAATCTTAGTTTTTCTCTCACTAGTATTTGAAGTTCTCTAGTATGGGGATGTTGTTGTTTTCAAAGTTCATGTAAATAGATCATTTTTTTACTAAGCGAGTTCTTCCTATGGATATGTTCATATTTGTTATAAATGGTTAATTTTCGAACTTGTGTAGTGTTTTTATGTTCATATTCTAATTTTTTGATCAATCTTAAACAAGATTCTTTGTAAATTGAATCCTTAAAGTTCATGTAAATAGACCATTTTTTTTTGTATTATGCCTATGTTTTTTTTTTTTGGGGAATTTTTATCAAACCTTTGAGATGAAAAATTAATTTTGAATTTTTGTACTAAGCATCTGTGGAATTGTCATAAAGTTAATTTTGAATCCGTCTTTTATGTTCTTTGTGGAATTTTTATAAAATGAATTTTGAATCCGTATTATATGTTCATATTCTAATGTTTTGATCAATCTTAAGCAAGATTCTTTGTAAATTAAAGCCTTGAAGCCCTATCTTTTACTCCAAAGAACCACAAAATCAAGTGTGAGAGACACAATTTTATGCCATTTAAAAAAAATGAATTGTGGAATAATTTCAAATTAATGAAATTGTGGTTATGTAAGCTCTCTTATCTGCCTTTGGTAGTTAAGTGGTTGATCAAAATAGAGGTTGATGGAGAGTACCTCCTCCCTTCTATTATTCCTCTTTCTATTGTTCTCAACACTTCAAAATCAAACTCACATAGAAATTCGTATCATCAAGCACAAAATGTCCGCAAGTACTAGCTCCTTGTCCATAGGTTAAGACACTTGCTAAGCTTACTTTCATATGGAAAGATTTTTGACAACGGTTGGGCAACATAAAATGTCCATAAGTGCCAGCCCATTGTCCATAAGTTAAAACACCTACTAAGTTTACTTTCATATGGAAAGCATTTTGACAATGCTTGGGCAAAGAATCTAGCTTTAGCAAGAAAGTTTTATGTTGGTACATCTCGTCAGGGTGCAAACATATACTTGTCCGGGTGCATTTGAAAAAGGGTTCTCCATTGCCAATATAGTCTGACTGGTGATCTTTAAACTGCTGTTTAATGGCCATCCTTTCTCACAGATGGCCATCCTTTCTCTCACAATTGCAGTGGAGGCAAGGCGTATTGAACACAAGTGTTACACTGTAAGAAAGAGATTTGCTACAAGACCCAAACATTAGAAAAGTGATTTTTTTATAACCTGCTGAAAGATGGTTGAGATAGAGGTCGCCCTCCTGTGGCTTCTAGAATTTCATTTACCTCTTTCAAACATCCCTTTTGGATATAATAGTGTTGCAATACACTTTGGACTACTCTAATACCATGCTCGTTCAGTTCGAACTTATGGGGCATAGGTTGAGACACGTATCTTACAAGCTCTCAAAGACTGTGATGGCCCTCAGTGAGTTTGATCTAGGTTAAAGTGCATGTATTGCCATGATTGAACATCTTAGCTCCACTTATAACATGTTCCCAGTATCTGTAAAATATGTCTTTTTTGTTTGGTATCAAGCTTTGTTTGATGAAACTAAGAAGATTCTCCCCGAAACGAAAACAAAATGTGTGTCATTTTGTTACGTCTTCTACAGCTAAAAGCTATATTGCAAACATGCATTTGTGCTGCATTTTTTCTGGACCTCATATAGTTGAGATTAAGAAGTTGTTTTTTGATGAAACTAAAAAAATTCCACTTGAATAAAAACGTTTGGTTTGTACCATTGCTCCTATACTTCAACATTAGCGAATCCCATGGGCACTTTCTGCTCAAACGTCACAACAAAAGCTTCAAAGCAAACTTCTAGTCTACTATTTGTGGGCATTAAAACATCTAATTTATTCCATCCATCTGGCCCTAGTCACTGCGACCTCCTTTGTGGGAATATGTGCCCCCGAACCTAAGAAGATGAGGGAGAAAATGCTTAGATTACTTACTTGAATAAACGTTCCAAAGTTATGGGCAACCCAACAAAGGATAGACATAATATAATTGAGATTGGAAAGGTAGTTTTGATTAAAGAAATGTAATTAATCTTTTTTTAACTTAAAAAATGTCCAAACAGAAACTTTTTATTTTGTACCTTTGCTCCAAGACAATATATCACAACATCCTTGATTTTGGCGCATCCCATGTAAGGTTGCTGCTCAAATGTCACAACGAAGGTTTCACAATGGACTTTGACCTAGCCAGTAACAAACATAAGTATCGCAATAAACACGAAAATGCGTTAAGAATCCATTTTAAAATGTTGCCCTCCACAGTTATCTTAATTGATACTCCAAAGCCTAAAAAGAGGTAAGACCAAATAGAGCTCAAAAACTGAGGAAAGGCTTGGATCAGCTTTTCTCCAATTCGAGCCCAGGACCAGCTAGGATTTCAAAGGGCTTCCTTTACGGGCAACCCAAAAAGGGGTGGGGGTAGGGTGTTTCTAAGTAGATACTACTTTCCTTGCGATATAATGTAAAAGTACTATCTATGATTTGTAAAGAAAAGAAAGAAAAAGAGAGGAGTTGGATCATGGGCTTTTAGATTTAAATAGTTTAAATTTCTTAGCCTTGAACATTTAGGCATGTCTAGATTAGGACACTTAGAGAACTATCACATATCCTATGGGATGAACATTTAGGGCACCAGCAATATCCTGTTGTTAATATCGGAGATGTACGTAGCCTCAAACTATAGAGGTCTTAATAACTGCCAATATCATAGAACAAAAAAGAGATGTGCATAACCTCAAAACTATAGGGGCCTTGATAACTTTAACTATCGAGGCCTTGATAACTTTTGAAGGATGTGCCTCTAGGTAGCCTCAAAACTATAGAGGTTGTGATAACTTCTAAAGGCTATGCCTGGTATGGATCAGACCTACCACCGCGTTCTTAAAAGGCACATGCTCTCTCATTGAACTAGAAGCACTCAAATATCTTTCTTGAAGGATGTGCTAGTAATAGCCTCAAAACTATAGAGGCCTTGATAACTTTTAAAAGTTGCACCTGGTAGGGATTGAACCTATGACTGCATGCTTATAAAGCACATGCTCTCCCATTGAGGTACAAGCATCCAAATACTATGTAAACAATTAGTTATATTGCTGGGAAGGTATTGGTTTATTGAACATAATGCTTATTGAACATAATGTTAGCTCTCTTGAGCAGAGAAAAAGCAGGACCCACCTTCCACTGAATGTTATGCTGAAAGGATTTTCAGTCCTTTGGAAGGTCCCCTCTAGCACGCGCCTGAATGACAGGGTGCGAGCTCATTTCATTCATCACTCTTCAGCTAGCTTCCAAACATCAAACCTGTCACATGCATGCCATAGCTGAGAGTAAAGTGGACGGGGAGTCCTAGAAAAAATGAAATGGCTTAATATTGATATTGAATCAGAGAGGATTGTAAGTCCTTTGGCAATCTAATTAGTCTAATTTGGAACAAGAAGACCTATAAGGATTTAAGTCATTTGCCAAGCCAGCCATCTGTAGTTCTCAAGCAACTTAGCCAACTACTATGTTCATATATCAGATTCTTTGCCGATCTTGGCATATTTCTCCTGTATTTTTGCGTATTTTTCATGTATTTTCCTTGTTTTCGCGTAGGTTCATGACAACTACAGCATGAGTGAATCTAAGCCGAGGCACATGCTTTCCTGCTGAGCTATAAGGGCTCAAATAACACATAAACATTATTTGCTATAAAAATGATGAATTGCAAGAAATCCCAAAAAAGGATAGAACCTTATCTTCCTTTGCACCCAACTCTAGGACACTATTGTCATGTACTGAAGATTGGAATGAAAACAAAACATGCAAAATTTGTCCATACTATATTCCTCAAAATCACTAACCGATGGACTCTTCTAGTTAGCTTGATTGTCTTTCCAACTTAAGAAAAATTTAAACTGAACTAAAAAGAACTTGTAACCTAAAGGAGACCCAAAAAAACATTATCATCTTGAGCATGTCAGGGTTGGAAAGGATGAGGCAATGTGGAGCTTGGCAGCACCTTGAAGCTTGAAAGGGGTGAGGCAATGCTGAGCTTGGTAGCACCATTCACTTAGATATTTCTACTTCCAAGCCGGCCAATGGTAAAATTTAAATGGTGGATATGTGGCTTATATGCAATTTGGATGGTGGAACACAACCTAGAGCTAAGGGCTTTTGAGGATCGCTTCCCGGCTTGGCTTCGCGGATATGAAAAGTTTATGTAATGGAAAGTTTACCTTTTACACGAAAGACGTATATTTTGCAAAATATGGAATGTTTACAATCAACAGCCCATGGTTCACGAGGACACAATGTACAACAAAATTTTAATTCTAAAACATAATAGTTACATCTTTACAGAAAGTCTATCATAATGTCAAGTTGTAAGCTTGCTTAAAATGATTAGAAACACGATAAATTCCATTTTTTATTCTTGATTTTATATGAGCAGAGTTTTATCTGTCATGTATTGGCCAACCTCTTGGTGTCCCATGCTAATGTTAACAGATTCCATCGATTTTTCTAAACACAATCCAGTCTTCATAGTAACCGTTTACTGGAGCATCATGCAGCTTCTGAAGCTACCATTTGTTCAAAACCATTGGTTACATATTTGCTATTACACATATTTCTCGAAACTTGGCCCCCAAGGCATCAACAGTTCTTAATGCTTATTGGCCACATTCCGTAATCCAATTTATTAGATAAAAGGTAACAACATCAAAATTTGGGCACCAAGGCATTGACTGTTGATGCGTATTGGCCATAACCCCGTCATTCAATTTATTTGATAAAATAATACAGCAGATTTCTTGTTTTTTCTAACCCTTTCAATAAAAAAGGACAGGTTATGGAACTTCACAGGTTCAACCAGCCAATTCTGTCCACCACAGCACGGAAAAAACAGAGATCATGACCATGTTGCCAATCCCCCCCCAGGTCCAGTGCCATTGACTGCAATATGTCAAAAGACATCAGTTAAGATGCGGAAATCTACCAATTCAATCATCTCGCAACATAAGTATAGTCACCTCACCTGCATTGATTGTTGCATTTACACTTGGATACAATCATGCTTTCCCCACAGCAGCAGAATTTAAAGTCAAAGCCAGAAAAATGATATGGATGGCATTCCTCCAACTTCATAAATTATTAAAGAAATAGATGTGATGCAGATAGCATTTCTCTGCAAAATCGGAATAGCATTGCACATCCAATGTGACCTGCTCCTATAGCTATTACGTATCAGAAATTCACTTTTGCTTTGATTTCTGTTTCTTGGCTTCCAGCATGCCCAAGCCTGCACCTAATCCGAGCGGAGCCTTATTTTCTGCCATCTCAGATGACTTTACTGGGTCTTCGTCAGTAAGAGCCGCTTCCTTTGTCTCTTTACTAAGCTGTGAGTCGGATTTTGTCAGATTAGGCTTCCCTCCAGCTTTATTAACTCTGGGAACAGAAGCATTCAATGGAATCTTCCCAGAAGGGTCAAAATTGTTAGACAGCCCAAGTAATTCAGTTACAGGACCATTTTGTTCAACTAGTGAACGCACATTCAATCCCTTTGCAGCAGCCTTCTTGCGGACTTCTGCTGCTGCACGGGCACCACGTTCATCCATTCCTCTTGACCGTGGTATTGCATCAGCAATTTTAGGAATTGAACCACGCATGCTTCCTGCTGATGCAGCTTGGAAAGCCTACAGCAGTAATAGAAGAATGCGTGACTGCTTGATCAAACATAATACTACGAAAAGAAGGGCTCAGGTTACCTTAATGACTTCTGCTGCTTTCTGCACCGCCTGTTGCTGTCCCTTTTGCTTTTCAGCAGAAGCCTGAAACATAGAGGATTCAGCGTAAGACATACAAGAGTAAGTAAAAACAGACAGATAAGTGATTACCTGCATTTCACGAATTTGAAAAGTCTTAATCCAATTCGCAGACTCCCGTGTCCTAGAATCCTCTTCTCCCAGTTGTTTTAAAAGTATATTGTATGTACTACGTTCATGCTGTTATAAAAACTTCCATTAGATTATTCAGACCAGCATTTGCATAAAGGCAAGATGCATTACCTGAATTGACAATTTGAAAGCCTTCATACAGTTGAAAGCAATAGCAAGTGCATGATAGCAAATAGCTGTTTGAATGTGATCAGGACCTAAAAGACGTTCATTACGCTTAAGTGCCTCCTGAAGATACCTAAGAGCCACGTGCATACGCCCAATCTCTTGATACATAACAGCCACGTTTATGAAGGTTGCAGCAACGTCAGGATGATCAGAACCACAAGATACGCTAAGTAAAAGCAAAGTGCGAGCCATATGGCGGAGCGCAAGTTCTGATTGGTTCAAGCCATGGTAAAATAAAGCCATATTCCCATAACTGAACGTAGAAAGATACAAGTTAGAAAAGTAAACTATAGAGGAAATATTAGGACGATGCTACCTTTATGCTTTATCACGATGATCTGCTTACCTATGTGCTGTATCAGGATGGTCAGGTCCAAGACACCTTTCATTAATAATAAGCTCCTTGTGCTGTTGCATGATAGCTCCAGCCAAGTCTCCTGCGTGATAGAGAACCATTGCCAAATACCTGCAAAGAGCATATTCAATTTTCTTACAAGTCATGCAACCACATTAAGGCCAAAGTATAGTGTGAAGCATTAGTTTAAATATCCTCATTGTTCTTAGTGCAGGGCAACAATAGTAGAGCCCCTGTATCAAGGAGTGAAGAGGCCAATTTCACACAAAGATACCACAAGACAAGATCTCATAATTGCTGAAAATAGATATCAAATCGAAAATTGCCATAATAGTTCTAACCTGCAGCAGTTAGACACCTCGCGATGCATGGGCCCACACACCTGTACAAAAAGAAAGGGATATAACCATTGTTTTAGTATAAAACCTGAGAACAAAGGCAATCTATAGTTCCAATTCTATTACTTCACATTGCTTCCAATCTTTACCTTGCCATATGCCAGATGGGCAGGTGGAACAATTAGGATATAGATAAAACTGACCTACGAAAATGGACAAATCATACTAAATCTGTTGGGGCACAGATTTTATCAAGACTCAATGCAAATTGAAGCTGTATGGCTATACATCACAAAGACAACGAGAACATAATGATCAGGGTTGTATGCATCTGCAGCCAAACAGGGGTAGATTCACCAAGTTTACATCAGGTTCAACTTTCTGGAATGGTGAGTTGAGGAAAACGTATGCATGCCTCAAGCAAGCACCATCGCTTTGAAACAAGATCCTGGACTCCCATCTCATATCAGAAAGTTCACGACCATGACTCAAAGTGAAGTTTACGAACAGTTCTCAACATTTCAATCCTAAAAAAATGGCTTCTTAAGTGTTTTCAGAAGTCGAGCTACATCAGCTATGTCCAGGCTTAGGTTATGAGAGAATACAGCAAGCAGCAGGTAAGACATGAACACACCAGATCCTATCCCAACCTCAATCGCCTTAAAAAAACCTTTTATTGCATGATCAGGATTTTTACGTGAATCCCATTCTCTATCCATACTTGACTGTAACAGAACTGATATAGGTCACCATCCCAGCTCGATGCTTTGGAGAATTCAAATCATATTGGCTGCACAGACATGTGAAGGAGCACCACAAGGCATGTTTATGGTTTTGAACGCAACTACTTTCCATGGCCAAGTGTCCCCATTCCAGCATAGGTGCAGCATAATCCAGCTGAAAAAGTCACCCCAAATGATGGATTTGTTCAGGCAGCTATTAATTTCAATTAGTACTTCCTGGCCAGGTTGGTCTGCGATAGTCGCCTACAAAACCTCAACTTGCAGGCCTATTACAACTGCTTATCAACCTCCTTTGCCTAATGGAAACATCAGTTGAGGAGATCATTTATAGCTTAAAAAAGAGCGTCAAAATATAAATAATGGCAGGTCACGGCTACACGGCATCTGACACTTCTATTTCTGCACGTATTTCATTCTTCTTTGTTGCTCCTTTCTCTCTCTAATTGCTCTCTTTCCTATATCTTTTCATCTTTTACAATCTATACCGACAGGGCACAAACAAACAGAACTTCCAGCAATGGATAAGAGACATACTTGCTGCAAAATGCCAAAAGCTTCGGAAAACATTTCGTAGGCCTCATTAAGCTTTCCCTATAAAATAAACGAAGATTCCTTGAGGACAAGCAGACCTTTATGCATGGAGGCAATGAATAGAAACTAAAAATTGAATTTTCTTCTTTACCTGTGCCAATCGAAGCTTCCCATTCTCAAGAAGATTATGAGCATCAGAACAAACAGGTGCTGTGTGCTTCACCACTGCTTGTAAATCCAAAATATCCTCTGTTCTAAATGGATTGGGAGAATCAAACACATAATGCCTAGCTGCCAATGTAATTCCAACCTATATGACAACCATCAACAGACTCCTCTCGTGAAAAAGAGTATAAACATGGATGATGGCAGGCAAAATTATGAGAACTTAGCTATTCTAACACGTGGGATACAAACCTTCAGGCAGAGATTACGTATAGTTGAGATATTATGAGCCTTAGCCTTTGCATCATCCGGCAATTCAAACTGCATATCCGTTGCTTATGAAATAAAAGGAAAGCACTGGAATGCAAAATAATTGTAAAGGCTATTTTATAGAAAGAACGAAATTTAGTACCTGATATTTGAACTTCACATTCTCTTGGATATCAATCCAAACCAATTCTGAAGTTATGCACATGTACAATGGCTGTTTTCTAGAGTGTCCTTCAACAATAGATAACACATTATCCTTCTGAATATCCGTGTCAGATGAATCGATCTGATACAACATAGAGAGAAATTAACGGAAATGAATGCTTAAACAAATATAAAGTTGCATATTACAACACACCATAGCTACCAAAAGCTATAGCCTTGAGAAATGCTTGAAACTGTGAAACCCCTTGATGGATTTACTAGACGTTAAGATTTCTTAAAAGTAGAGTGATGTGCTATTTCAGTTGATCATTAGTTGGCAAAGACCAAATAACGCATAACTTTGTATATACAACCCAAAAAGAAAACCGAGCATTGGAAACATATGTTCTCAACCTTGTTGGATGATACATTTGATCTTCCTCCATGACCTTTATCTTTCTTCTTTCTCTTTGATGAACCATTTCCATTGTTTTTCAGCTGTTTCCCAGGAGAGACCACGTCACCCTCTGCTGGTTTCGCATTTGGTAGCAGTTGAAATGAAGAAGCATCTTCTAAACCTAGAAAACAGTTGAGGAAGTGAGCAATTGCACCCCCCACATCCTGATCTAGAGTTTCACGGAGTACACCCTGAAAAAACAGTGAATCCCTGATTAACATACTATTTGCAAATACAACATAACCAGCATTACATATTGAATGTCAAAATAGAATTGTCTTACTAAGCTCAAAGTCTTAGGCAATTTGACTTGAGTGCAATTCGAAAATTACCTTCAAAACATGCTTTGCTGATCGAACAACCATTTCAACAACACAGAGAGTCCATATATGAGGCAACTGTTTTGCCAGCACAGCAACCTGGTAAGAATATTTAATAGTGCAGTTACAGTTAGCATATGACATGACTCTCAATGAAGGAACCAATACTATGCTCACACCTTTCCAAGATATCTGACATTGATTCCATGTGCATGAAGAGCTTCCGTTAGTGTTTGACCGTCCATTGGTGACACCTCCAAACTGCTTAGGTCTTGAACAAACTTTGGCAGAACAGTATCCACCAAATAGTTACCTGCCTTTCTTACTAATGCCTCATCTGCGGATACCTCCTGCAGGAATATAAGATAAACACAGAATAACGTTATACAACAGGCATATGAAACAGAGCTTTAAGTCTGGAATTATAGATAAACCATAACCGAAAGTTTGAAACTTGATAAGCACACATGAATGAATGTGCATAGAACAAGAAAAATACCTCAGGATCACCAGTTACATTAAAATCAGTAAAAACATTAGGGTTAAGAAGAATTGGTGACAGATTCTTCTTTGGTGACACTGTGCCATTTTCAGTGTCCACGTCCTCTCCCTTGGTAAGCTTTGATCTCTCTGATGATTCTATCTGAATCAAGAAGAGTAGCAATCAGATATAATAGATCCCAACTCTCGAAATCATCCATACTTTTACCTGACAAAATGCTGCAACGAGCTCTGGACGCAGAACGCACAGACGTGATCCAAGTCCAGTGTAATTGACATCCCGTGGAGTAGTTCGCATCAAGTCAAGAATATAGTACCTAATAGCCACAGAAAGAACATCATAAACACCCAGGACCTAAATATCTTGCCTATTATAGAATGAGAACCTGTTGTCACTGCCAACAATGCCCTTGCACTCAACTGGGGCACATATTTTAATTCGTGCTCCAGATCCATCAAGAACTTCGTGCTCTTTAATATGAATACCTTTTCCTGCCTCAACAACCTGATTCAAAAAGCAGAGAAGAGTTAATCTATCATACATTGAAAAGGAAACAAAAATCTAACATGTGCAGACTATTTTACAAATTTTAAAGGTATTCCATACACTAAGCAATATAGCATAACAGAAGAGCCATTCCTCAGTACAAACAAGCATTCTAGGCCTTGTTATCGAAACCGTATGATCAAAGCCCTCCATGTGATCTGCTGAAAGGGCTTTTCTTAAGAGATCATCTGCAAAACAATGTACCTTCACGTGAAACTTTTCGTTCCAGGATATCTTTTTCCCATTGTCTATAGATCCATATAACAGTGTTTCTGTTTTATCGCCTTGAAGTATTCCTGGAATAATGCTCTGCAACAAGATCAAATAAAAACAGTTGATGCTCCTTAATTGTTATAGGATTGCTGAAAAGAACTTACCTGGGCAACAACTCTATGGCCTCTAAAATCAACGATGGCCATGGCAAGTGTATACAACCCTGCAACGTCAGCACTATTGTATGCTTTTGTGCCTTTCAAGTCGTTGTTAGCTGAGGCATATGTGGCCTGTTCACCATCAATTGGCTGTACTGAATTATCCTCCAACTTCAAGTCTGGTGTCGAACTGAGTGCAGCAGTAGGCTCTGTTGAATGCTCTGTTTCTTCATTAATGCTGGTTGGTTCCTTGGTCTTCAGGTTCCCTTCAGAATTCTCCAATGATTCTTGCCCCTTGCTTTGTTGCATTAGCATGAAGTCGCCATCAACAGCAAAACTAAAGAAGATGTTATTGTGCACATACCTGAGAAGCAAATTCCAAACCAATATCATTTGGATTTCGAACAATAAGTATTTGATCCTTTCAAGATGTGCATGACATATCATATACTTATTCTGGTCTGCTATATTCTTTTATTTGGCTTCATTGTTTTAGATTACGTTCATTCCTTTGAACAGCAGATTTGCTGCTGGATAAATCATATACAACTACATCTTATAGATCTTTTGCCATCTGAAACCATTAATAAATCTTTCTTCATTGAAACCACACAAGAAATTAAGTTATCATGCCAATTATATTATTTCAGGGTGGGTATAATCTATAGTAAAGTCATCCTTGACACTCAGCTTGAGATAGATTTGATGCTTAGACAGGCTGCAAAAATTATTCGTCAGATCAATAACACAATAATCTGTTTTGAAGCTCAATTCATTGAGTTAACAAGTTGTTTAAGCTAAGCCTTACATATGAAAACGTTCTGGATCAGTAGGATTGATTGGAGGAATGCATCGCCCAATTACAGCTTTAGCACCTTTAATGGCAGCATCTACGAAATCACAGTTCACTTTATAAAGTGCTCTGTCACGCATTATCCTGTTGAACCATTTAAACAGCAAATTTAAAAAATTTATATCAACTTAAAATCCTACCAATAATAAATAATCGTAGTTATTTAACCTATCCTGAGAAGTTTCACGAGGAAATTCCTTGCAGGATTGAAGCTCTTCATTCCAATCCCTTTGCATTCCAATAGTCTCTGTCCCATAAGGTGCCACCAGGGCTTCCTCTGCCCGCCCAATGTCTCTTCGATGAGCTGGAATAATTCTATCAGCAAACAACAGAATGTGAAGATGCCAGCATTAATGAAACATGGGCTCACGTTGTGGGGGATAATGTCCAAGCCAGGCATTCGGTGGAAGCACCACAGGCACAAGTTCAAATGGATGACCTGCAGCTTTGCGTTCCAAGACTTCAGAAAAACCTGCCAGATAACTGCTTATTTCAGCACTATGATGACTACCAATAACAGAATATTTTGGACTTCACAACCACCAGCTATGACCTTTAGTAAACAATGGGCTGATTTTATGAAGAAGGCCAATCAATGTTGTGCCTTCAAGTGCTGGAATCACAGCCGTAGGATCCAAAATCTCTCCTGAACTCGAATTGACATAGAACCCTTGTGTATGAGCGGTGACACAGTAGCTTTTATTCTCAAGAGAAACAATATCTATGTAGATTAAGTCTCCACGAAGCCTGCAACCACCGTGCACATGATCTAAGTGAACTGTCATGTTGATCTTAGGCATAATCTTAGACTTGATGCAAGGGCTTACCTCCTGTATCCTGGAACAGGATTAAATGAAGAGAATGATATGCTCTTCACGCACTTGACCTCTTCTACTACAGGCCCTGAGACAAGGTCTCCAAGCATCCCAGCTTGGTCCTCCATAAATCCCAAGCCTTCAAGCTCGGGAGCTTCTGTCTTTGCTGTTCCTGATCCAGGACAAAATTATTAACATGGCACGTACAGATAACCGGGGAGGAGGCAGAATATAATTACCTTCTTCCTTTCCTGCTAATGGTTTTGATTTTGAAGATGCAGCATCAGAACCTTCACTACTTCCTAACAAACTTAATGTCATCAATAAAAGAACCAAACTCTGACCTTGGCTAAACATGAATGCTCACCAGAATTAGCTTGTTTCTTCTCGTAATCCAGAGCTAGCACTGTAGACAGTGATGAATAAATACTTGCTGTAGATATAAGATCCCGTGTGCGCCTCACATGGGACCTTATGGATCGATCGTCATATGGTGCTGAAAGGAAAAAAGGTTTTCCTATTAGCAACAGCAAAGTCCAGCATGATCAAAAACTTCAATATCATCCAACACACATACCGTTTACCATCTCTAGGGAACAACCTTCTACAGAGATATTAGCCACTTCCCCGATTTCAAGATATTCTGCTAGCTGATATTTTGTGCCATCTGCACCATGCAATATAAGGTCATAGCAAGTATAAAAGCAGGTCTCCGGCGCATCGAGTAAAAACTGGCGCAAGTCCATCACTGAGTCTGTTGGGCTAACCTGCGCCAGAATAAGGAGGTTATATTCCCTATACGCTGGCAAGACTTTGTCACTGGGGAAGCTTTGATTGTTCAAAATACATCACATGCCAAAGACACGAATACAAGTTTTTTTCAAAGAGAAATGTTTTTTTTGTGAACCTAAAGCTGAAACTAAATAGTCTTCACATAGATCAGTGCATCATAACATAAGTTCCTAGACACGTACATGTACAATTTCAAAGAAGTATATTACAAGCTGTAGATTTTCTAAAGCCTGAAATGCAAACATTGATTTACCCTACCTGTAACTCAATTTGTTCTCCAGATGGGCCCTTTACAGTCATTGGATAAAGATGTTGTTCCTCTGTCCCTGAAACAAATTAAACATTAAGCTTAAATAAAATCTATGCTTTCACACAAATTCACTAGCAGAGCAATGGACACATGTCAGACCTTTCGGTTCTCCAGATGAACCTTTTACAGTTACCAGATCAATACCCTGTTCTTCTGCCCCTAAATTTAAAAAAAAAAGGTGAAACCCTGATAAGTTAGTTGGCAAAGCTAACATGTCAGTAAAGTGATTACCTTCCAGGTGAGAAACTGCTTCCATTTTAGTTGCAGATTCCTCTTGCTCTGTTGTCTCAAGAATGTTGTTACAATCTTCTTCAGTAGATAGTTTTTTCTCCTCCAAAGAGGTACCATTACAATTATGCTCACTACTACTGTTCTCCAATTTTGTGACAGCCGCTTCAACATCTGCTTGTCCCTTTTGGATATCAACACTATCATCTGCAGAAGATAGCACAGCTGAACTGGCAGACTTGCTTGAAGCAGTCTTTCCCTTTCCTTTGTTTGCATTTGGTTTTCCCGCCATGTGGAATCTGTTAATATTCCAATACAATAATGAGACAAATATGACTTACTGTCCAAGAAATAATCTCAGCACATATACCTTATAATGGAATGACTTCTGCATGCCACAGAAAGTCTATAATGATCTGTTATGCACAGTGGGAACAAAGATATTTATGGGTTTGTGTGTGACATTGTTGCAAGAATTTGCCTACCCAAAGGGTTTTTTCTGATCTGCAGTGCCAATTGGAATGCCACTACATGGCAGCGGTTTTTGGCTGTCCAATGGTCCACTATTCCTTAAAACGCCACATATTATAACCTGTAGCTGGACAATGTGCCTAGTGGTCATGTTATCGTTTGTTTTGTTTCAAAGTAATCATTTGTTTTCCAAATTACTAGCTCTTTCCTTGGTGGTAAGTTCTTTCTCTAGCATCCAACTAGTATTTATCTGGTATCCAAGTTTTATGGATACAGAATGTCGAAGTTCCTATAACTAGTTTAAGAGCTGCTGATAATTAGGCTAATCGATAAGCCTGAAGATTCTTTAGTCTTAAATTTCCGTCCCTAAATCGGTTTGGTGCCCTACTGAATAAATTAACCACTTGACGAAATCGTGGCACTAAACATATGAAAATCACCCTTGGAAAATAGCAAATTTCGTTTCAGCTTTAGCTCCGGATTACTTATAATCCCCAAATTCAAGCTTGATACGTAAAAATGAGGCAAAGTCTGCGCTAATCATGATATTGCAGAATTCGCTAGTCTATTAGCAGGCATTGGTTTTCCAAAAAGGAACAGAGCCTTATCTACTCAAAATGCAAAAAAAAACCACGGAATTGGGCATGAAAGAACAAAATAGCAGGGAAGGGGAGAGAGGAGCTGGGGGGCTGATAAGAATATACTACAGACCAGGAAATGGAATGGGCTAGCCTCCACGAGCTCGTCGGCCCAACGGAGTGCCAGTGCTCCAAAGCTCCTCCACAATCTTCAGCTCGACCAACGGAGGCAGTAATGATTAGTTCTAAAACCCTAAATAAGGATATTTGGCTGTCCGAAGTGTAGAACCCTAAGTAAACAAGCTCAGGGTTTTTCCTATTGGCCCCCCTTATGTTATCCTTTGAATTTTGTCCACTTGTGGCCGGGTGATCATAACCACACACTAGGTATATCTTTCTCCTCCTTTTCTCGAAAGAATATTAAATTTCTCTCATTCTATTTATCCATCTATCTTCATCCCTGCCAATTTATTTGCATGTAGATGAATTTCACCCTAATTATCTATTTATCCATCTATCTTCATCCCTGCCAATTTATTTGCATGTAGATGAAATTTCACCCTAATTACATAATAACCATGCATGGAACTTTAGTTGCTTCTTTAGAAACTGTTGCAGTTGTGTCTATTGAGACCTATTCATTTTGTACTGTTCTTGAGTTATAAAGATTTTTCGAATTTGCACAAGCTTGACCATAGAAACTGGGCTTCCATAATCCGTTGAAGCCTATCCATACCTATATTACTAGCATTTTAGCAATGGTATTTCATAGCAGAGCCAAACAAAGATTCTAGAACTACTATGAGAGCAATGGAGACAAGAATCTGTGAAGGAGGCGCATTTGAAACTCCCATTCTTGGCCCAAGCGCACAAGAGTAGAAGTTGTTGATGGACAAGCCCAAAGCCAGATACCATAAAAGGTCACCTACATCCAAAATTCGCAAAGGCAATTGTCTCTTAGAGAACAAGAACATAGGAACAAGTGGTATATAAAAGGGCAAAACATTTATAGTGAAAGTTAGGTATAAAGCTGAGAGGCACAAAGCTTAGGGTAAAACCATACCGCTTCCCCACGGCACAACAACGGGACCAACTTAACAACAAACAATGTTCGGGTCACCACCCCATACAAAAAGCAACCAACCAACGACAAGGTTAAAACTCATAACAAGCCCTTAAATCTCTTGAAATATAGTGAGACCCGTTTAGTTAGACCGAAACATTTAGACGACATCACTCGAAAAACAAGGCCAAATAGTTAACCAAATTGATTTAAGCAATCATATAGAGGGCAACATGCTTCATTAAACACACCATCTTGCCATGCCACTACATGACTAAGTTCGATAAAATAACCAAGAATAACGTATAAAACATAATTTAGATGCATTTTGAGAAACGGAATGAAATAAGAAGAGATGCTAAGAGGCTGATGAAGAAGGAAATGGACGTGCAAGAAACTAAATAGGGCTGGGAAACTGCCAACCTAACTAACTCCTAACTACATCGTAGTTCAAGAATTATGTTTTCCTTCTATTCGGTGAAACGAAGGAAAACATTATTTATCTTGTATACTGGAGGATGAAATTGGGAAGCATGAACTCGGGTAGAACTATGTGGACAAATGTAAAAATGTTTCCCTTAAAAGGAAAAATGAAAAGGTGATTGCCATGACAACTTTAATGTCAATAGCATGAGTGGTTGCATACTCATTGGACCACATGTACATGGACTTCCATAAATGACTAGCTACATGATAATAGCATGAATGACTAGCTACATGAAAATAAAGCATGAAAGTAAGGAATTGTGCCCAGTAGGGATCAAACTCTAATGTAAAAATACAATGAATAGTGCACATTTTGTTGGATGACATGTACATGAACTTCCATAAATGACCGTATTCAAGCATGAATGACTATAAGTGGAGGATGAGGCCAATTATAAAAATCAAACATATAAGAAAGATTGTGCCTGGTAGGGATCGAACCTACGACTGCGTGCTTAAAAGGCACATGCTCTCCCACTGAGCTACAAGCACTCCAACAATATTTTTTTGCAATTCCATTTAAAAATATTGTTTTATTCGATTGTGTGGGTATGTTGTCCTTCCATCAAGGGAAAAAGAAGGTTATTTGCAATTACAAGAAGTTTGTCCTATTGGCAGTCATGTGTTGTTAGCTTCAGAGTTTCTTATATTGTGAGTAGACCTTTTTGCCATAAGTAAATTTAATGTCAATAGCATGGGTATTATCTACCACCCCTTGTGAACAATCCTTTGACACTCTACATAGTTGTTAGGTTGTATGCTAATACATGGTAGAACTAAAGTTATCTACCATATGAGAGAACTAGAATAAAGCTATATACCATATGCTTCGATTCGGCCGAGGAGATCTGTGTCTATATGGAAAGGCTAACGAAGGATAAGGTTGGTAGAACTATGTGGACATAAAGAGAGGAAAACAAAGGGAGGGAAAAAAAAGAGTTACTTTCTATTTCGGGAAGAAACACTTAAGTTCTCATATTCGTGCACTACAATTGAATTGCACTTAGACAAAATGCCTAATTACATGATAATAGGTTTGCGAGTTGCCATAAACATTGTTGGGGTTGTATCTATTCAAACCAATCATATCCATAATGTTGATGTTTTCACATTATAACTAATTTGCACAAGAGACAATTTTATGGCTTGCTAAATTGTAGAAATAAGCATATGTTGATGTTTTCACATTATAAAGATTAACTAATTTGCACAAGGGACCATTTTATGGCTTGCTAAATTGTAGAAATAATCATATCAGTAAAAAGCATCCATCCTATTTATTGAGTTTCCATTTATTATAGAAACAACTCGCCACTTATAGAAATAATAGAGACCATGGCGGGGCATTTGATGTGGCTATGGCGGGTCATTACCTTAGGATATAGCTCCATTACCTGTGCATTCCGGCAAACCAAATCCAATCCGATGGGCTATTTCATGCATTTACAGTTATAAAAGGCACTTTCTCTCCGGACCTCTCGTAACCTTTTTTCTTTGGATTAGCTTTAATCTTCTCGAAGGAGCCTTTTGATCCTAAATATCGAGGTAAAAAATAGTGTAGGGTACAAAAATTAGGGACATTTTAATAAATTTGTAAAATACAAGGGCATTTTGACAATTATGCATTTTTAAAATTTTAATTGGGAAAAATTTCAAAAACAAGGGCACTATCCATGAGCCTTTTGAAGAAAATGAAATTTTATCCTTAAATGTTATGTATTGAAAAATTGGGCTTGATATTTGACAAAATAGGTTTGGGTTCATTTATTGAATGTCTTTCATAATCGCTCTAAAAATGAGAGGAGGTATCAAATTGAAGGAATACACTTGGAATGTTTTGAATGGGGTAGAACCTAGGGGAAATTTTAAACCTTTTCTTTTTTTTAAAGCAAATTATTTGCATTTACTCCTAAAGACAAGTTTGTCTTAATGCTTTGGAGTCATTCAAATATTGTGAATTAATGAACATCATGTAACTTAGCATTGGGCCAAACATTTAAAGTAAGCAATTTGAAGAAGTAGTTTTCTCAATGGCAAAAATCTTTTTATATATTGACCAAAAAGTTGTTATATAAATAAATAGAATATGTCTTGATCAATAGGTTGGGACAATTCAAAAAATTGATATCATCTCTGCATTCTTGTTTAATTTATTTTGATGCATATAACTAAACCTATGGAATATACAATGACTCAATAGGTTGGGCTTTTATATTAGTTAATGTCTTATCCATATCTTTTTAAATACTCTAAAACTTGGATAGGAGGTATTCCAGTTTGTTAAAGGATATAGTTGGAATGTTTTGGAATGGGGTAGAACCTATAGGAATGTTATAACTATTATTTTTCTTCTTCCTTTTAAAGCAAATTGATTGTGCAAGCATACTCCTAAAACAATATGTGTTGATTTCCATTAATCAATTTGTCATTCAAAATTGCAATGTTAATGAACATCAATAACTTAGCATTGGTACAACATTTAAAAAGACTAAGCAACCATTGCTATCTATTCATAGTTACAAGTGTATGAAGCAATGGCTATGACCAAATCCCTTATGAAGTATACATAGATTGACCAAAATCAGTCCTCTCATCATTTGCTTCAAAAAGCCAAGTCCTAAGCTAACATTAGGCTATGCATATGAGATCAATATGTTCCCATTACACACAAAATATCATTCCTCAATTATTCTTTTGTTTAATTTATTTTGATGTACATTTGTCCGGTGAAGACTTGGAATTGACAATTTGTTTTTGACAAGCATCTCTGTCAATTTTATAAAGATTCTGGCTCCAAGGAATGAGCCTTAACCTCCTAAAACATAAACCTGACTTATATGGCTCATATATCCCTTCTAAAAATACTGTGGCCTATGTTTTAAATACACCTTCAACAATAGCGCCTATCATCATCTTTTATGTAGGTTAATTTCTTCTGTTTTTCTTTCCATGGTGATTGTCTATGCTTGATTGTCTCAGTGATACTCCAATCTATATGTGATGATTAACCATTAATACTTGGCATTCCTCCTCCATCACATATTCCTGTTACATTCAGACCTTTTCTAAATTGCACAAATTTATCTTCAGCTAATGCTTTTGTGAACACATCTGCTATCTATTCATCTGTATGGATGTATCCATCTGAATGCGATATTTGTCTACTAAATCCCTTATGAAGTATATGTCTAGCTCGAATGTGCTTAGTCCTCTCATCATCCACATGATTTTTAACTATGTCTATGCAACTTTGACTGTTTGTAAGGATTCTAAATGGATCATATTACACACAAAATAACTCGCTTAAGAGTCTCCTCAACCAAGCAACCTCTTTTGCAACAAAAGATGATGTTGTATATTTAGTCTCAGCTGAAGACATGGCAATAGCAATTTGTTTTTTGCTTCTCCAAGTAATTGGTCATCCTCCTAAGAAAATTGCATGGCCGGAGGTGGACAGCAATGAATATAAACTCAATTCCCTCTATTCCCTAAACCTTCATCAGCAAGATATGCAAGCCCTTCAATATTAAAATGTGATTCCATGTTCCAAATTGTCCCCTTCAAACATCAATTATGACCTTTTTGGCTTGCTCAATCAAGTTGTTTACTTGGGGGAAAGAATGGTTTCTCCCGCTCAAGATATTGACTACTTGAAGTGCTTTGTTTGAAGATGTACCTTTTTGCAAGTACAATAGACATCCAACCAAGAACCGATATAGGGTATTTTCGATCTTCAAGAAGATTGTCTTGGGGAGAGGGAGAAGGGTTAGCCTTGGTCCAAGGACAAACGGTATCTTGACCAAGGACAATTCATTTTTTTTTTTTTTCTTGACATTGTATCTTGACTAGATTGGCCGTCTCCATAGAGAACCTCTTAAGCATGTTTTTAATGTGCCTGGTTTGCTTCAGTTTGAGAATCTTTTTGTGCCTATTCCTTATTAATTCTGCTTGAGTTCCCTTATATTAGACATTTGGAATCTTGACATTAAAATATTTTTACACTTTTTAAAGCAACTTACACTGGTTGAGGCCATGATGCAGTCGTCCACGTATAGTGCAATTATGCTAAATTCATCCCCTATTTGAAACCTATACAAATTTCCATCATTCTTTAAGTTTTCTGATATGAACCTGTAACTCCAAGCTTTTTCTGCAACAACAATCATCATGAAACAAAGCAAATAAATGCAAATCCACCCCTTAAGGGCAAAGCTAACCACCCAACCGGGCTATCCTGAGGAAGAGAACATCTGAGAAAAAACTAAATCTTGGAAGAAGAAAAGGTTTATAGAAAACAATTTAACCACTAGAGAATCCTCAATCTAGTGAGAGTGCAAATTCAAGGAAAGATTGGGCTTAAGAATGGCTTTGGCAGGAATTTGGGGAATCATAAATGATTGAAAGCTTCTCCAAGCCATCAATCCACGGCACTGAATGTATACTAAGATTTGCCAAAATATAAGATCGAAATTGGAAGATTTATCCGGATTGGAGGATGTTGCAGTTGATCTAAAAAAGCTATGGTTGCCAATGTTGTTTTGAAGCTGTTGTATCAATCAAAATATGTCCGCCTTTTATCGTCTTTGGTCTCTGTCCGTCTTCTCCCCTACGATGCTCCTTGTATATTTGATGCAAGATGCCTTTTTTTTTTAAAGGTTCGTTGGCTTCCCCTTTTGGAAAGGGTTCGTTGCCCTTATAATAGACTAAAGGCACTTGATTTCCACTTTCATAAGGTCCTATAATAATATATTTTATTGTTATTTGACACTAAATCCATAGTTTGGCATAAGCAATCTTTGACAGGTTAAAATGTTCTTACTCCCCCCCATAGCAAATTTCAAAGGTTTCCACCAAACAATTCCTCCCTTGGGATTGATTCGATCAAGCCAAATTATAAGGCAAATTTAGCACAACCAAATCCATATGCAACCTTGATTGAGAGGAGGATCTAAAATAATCAATGACACATCTTTAGGCTAAAAATTTCCAAGCAAAAGGCACTCTTGCAAGGCTAAAACTTTATGAAGGTCAATGATTAGGTTTGCATCACAATAGTTTATCCAAATGTTCATTAAAACAAGCTTTAGGGATATAAAGCATCAAGCTCAAAATGAATACATCACAATTTCTTAAGAATCAAAGTTTTTGGCTAGGCATGGGAAAAGCCTTTTTGGGAAAAGTACAACTTAGAATTCCTAAGGCAAGTTATTCCACAAAATCCAAAATTTCAAGTTTGCCTAGGGCTTATTGGAAGGAAAGATTAAGAATTTGCAACCACAATAAATGGAGCATGGTAAAGAAACTTTGTTAAGAACTCAAACTTAAAGGAATGGCTACATGAGCATAGCCAAAGATATGGCTTTATCATCCAAGATTTCCTTACGGAACTTACCATCCAATAGATCCAATATAAGAATAACTTTTAAAGGTTGAATATTTTAACAACAACAATTTTATATTTGCACACATGCCCACTTTTGTGGACTTGTCTCTTACCTATCTAGCCACGGGTTCATGTAAAACCTATCTAGGCAAATTTAAAAGGGTTTCTCTTCCAAACAATTTCTTACATTGCCTTCAGTTACCAACAAAATGTGGAAGTGGCACCCACATATAAAATTTGGGAGTGGATTGCCTCTACATATGCACCGGGACACATCCATATGGCTAATTGAGTGGCGGATGGATTGGAAGGCACTATATGCAATGCTTTGTCAATAGTGGGAGTCGTTGAGGATGATTAGGCTCATACCCTTCAAACTTGTTCAAGATCAAATTGGAGTCTTCCCTTTTATCTTGGGTTGAAGTATGGGGCCAGGTGCTGTCATCGACATTGAATGACTCTCCAAACTCTGGGATCATCTGGGGTTTTGGATATCGCCATGCTTTTTCCTCAAAAACACTTGACATGTATATATTTATATTTCATGGTGACATTAATAAGTTTGTTGACATCATTCTTTCCATTGGTTTCCCATCGAAAACACTTTTGGGTGGGGATAAAAATCTGGACATTAATAAGTTTGTTTCTTTTTTTCATTGGGTTTTTTCTTTCAATCTTTCTTTCTGGATGATTTCTTTCTTTCTTTCTTTTTTCTTTCTTAAAAAACCTATTTTGCAAAATTTAAAAAGAACTATTTGCAAAAAGTCTCGTTCTAAACCGCAAGTTTAGGGCTTCTCGTGCGAACTAGGGTTCGAAGATCATGGAATACGCCTCTGTAGCAAGGTAGATTAACAGAATAATCTTCAAGCAAATGTGGTAGCGGCTAGCTCGAGAGTAACAATTAGGATCAGATGCTGAGTAGCCAAGGAGGAGATTTATGTCGTAAAACTGATGGGCAGCTTCTGAAAATAAACGAAAGATCTATTTGATGCTATGAATGTGGAGGCTAATAACCCGAAGCTATGGATAGATTAGGAGGTTTCATCCTAATTGCCAACTTCAAATCCAGGGAAAAAAATGAAGAATCAGCTATTATGCTAGATCTGGCATTGGCAATTATAACAGGTTGCAGAAAAAACAGGTCTGAAATTGCCAAAAGATCCAAGTTTGCTTAAAAGTGTCTTTTTATTCAAGAATTTGGTTCACAGATAGATGATAGAAACTCAATAGCTCAGAGAATTTGACGAACTCCAGTTATTATTTCAACAGATTCAACATGATTAGAATTTCAAAGATAACTCATAGGATACTATGAAGTCCATAAATTCTATGAATTTGCTATAACAATATAGCAATATAGCAGTATCCACGGGTTCTTCTAGCAAACCAACAAAAAGAGATCTGTCAATTTCTGTTCTACTGGAAAATACCAGATTCTAATTTTCTACTTTACTAAAAGCTTTCAAGTTCTATTCTATAGAGATGTAATAGCATCTTAAACCATCTACAATAATTTCACACAATAGGCTCCAAGAGGAACCGAAACCATGTTCTGATACCAAATTGATACGAATCTATAACTCCAAGCTTTTTCTGCAACAACAATCATTACGAAACAAAGCAAATAAATGCAAATCCATCGTTTAAGGGCAAAGCTCACCACCCAGCTGGGCTATCCTGAGCAAGAGAACATCTAAGAAAAACTAAATCTTGGAAGAAGGAAAGGTTTATAGAAAACAATTAAACCACTAGAGAATCCTCAATCTAGTGAGAACGTGAATTCAAGAAAAGATTAGTCTTAAGAATGGCTTTGCAGGAATTTGGGGAATCATAAATGGTTGAAAGCTTCTCCAAGCCATCAATCCACAACACTGAATGTATGCTAAGATTTACCAAAATATGAGATCGAAATTATAGGATCTATTCGAACTGAAGCTGTTGTAGTTGATCTAAGGCCGCCAATGTTGCCGCGGAGCCCGATGTATCGGTTAAATCAGTTTCGCCTTGTGTCATCTTTGGTCTATGTCCGTCTTCTCCCTTCTTTGGTCTCTGATGCTCCTTATATATTGGGCATTAGTGATCTGATAATAATATTGGGCATTAGTGAGCCCATTACTATTAAGGTTTTTCCTCGAAAACCCTTCGGCGGGGTTTTAATCCTCGATAGTAATCGGGCGCCACTAATGTAGTCTGTGTCGGGCGACTTTATTGTCATTGGCACCATTATTGGGCACCAAGACTATGCACAATAATTGTAGAAAAAGGAAAGGAGCTAAGAGTCGTGATGTTGAGGAACCTCGACCTACTACAGGAGATAGCGGGTACAACCCACGTACCTGGTGCTCTATTTCGACATTCGAAGTTCCGTGCACCAAAAACCGAGGGTTCATAATCGGGACAGTGGAATCCACAATGTGTACTCCCAAAGCTGTTAATAGCGCAGCATTCTCGCATGGCCACGGAGCCAAATATAAACGGGGTGCCGGTACTAATAGAAACTAAGAAAAGCCTTCAGAAAAGGCTACAATATACCAGCGTGATGTGCTAGTAGCGCCCTTTTGGGAGCTCGCCCATGCTACATCAGTCCAGGGGCCTTAGGGCACAAGGGACAATAATTCTATTCTATTCTATATATTTGATGCAATATGCCTTTTTTTTTAGGTGCGTTGGCTTCCCTTTTTGAAAAGGGTTCGTTGCCCTTATAATAGATTAAAGGCATTTGACTATTTTTATTTCCACTTTTATAAGGTCCCATAATAATATATTTTATAGTTATTTGACTTGGCTCGCTAAATCCATAGTTTGGCATAAACAATGTTTTTCTTTCTCGTTCTCTTGCTCCTCATAGCCACTCCCCCGAGCGCCACCATATCATTTTCTAAAACTTATTCTCTGATATAATTGTCTATGCAAGTGTATCACTCCCTTGGTGACTGTTGTAATCCATACACAACTCTACTTAATTCCCACGCCTAGTTTTTTCCTCCCTCGAACTTTAATAATTGCTTCATGAATACACTTCCTTCCAACTTGCATTTAAAAAGGTAGTTTTCGCATCCATATGATGCAGCTCTAGGTCCATTGCATTGGCTAGACTGACTGGTCAATTTTAAATGCATAGGTCTCTGCATAATCTTTCCCTTCTTTGTAAATGTATCCTTGGGCAACAAACTTGGCTTTGTATCTTTTATTCTTATACGCACTTGTTTTTATTTTAAACAACCACTTAATGCCAATTATGTTTTGTTTTTCTGAACAATCATTATTTCATGAGTTTGAGTTTGTTTTTAAAGGATTGTGAACACACTTCCTTCCAACTTGGCATTTAAAAAGGTTGTAAATGTATCCTTGTATATTTTATTCTTATACGCATTTGTTTTTATTTAGACAACCATTTAATGCCAACTATGTTTTGTTTTTCTGAACAATCATTATTTCATGAGTTTGATTTGTTTAAAGGATTGCAGCCCCTTCTCCATTGCAGCCAACCATTTATCTCTGTCTTCACAACTTAGTGCACCATCAATACTCTTTGGCAGGACAATATCATCTATAATAGCTAATATTTGGTCATGTGATTGCTCAAGCTGTTTGACTCTCTTATTTCTTTCTCCCATCTTCATTTTCTGCCATAATGGGATGTCACATAGTTTCAAGCATATACCATGTGAGTGAAAGGGGTGGGTTTTTTACTCTAAACCGTGATGTATAAATCTACGGATAGGGGGGCTTTGGCTAGGGGTTTTCCGGGGAATCCAAAGATTGTAATATGTATACGGAGGGGGCGTTTAGAAGGTTGGACAAGGCGTGATACGGATTTTTTGTCGACTCCATTAACGCGACGCATGTATCACCTTCATAGTAGGTGAAACCCCGGCCATAATCATCATCAACATTAATTTTAAGCTCTTATAACACCCTTCTTCGCATGAGTTTTTTTCTCCTCTTAGGTTGTTGCAAAAGATTTCATCATTTTACAATTCATTCCGACCAATTTGACTATCATGGGTTTCATCATGGTCACTTGTGGTCCCAGATCCCGACTCAATTACGTCATCTTTAGTTATATTTTTATTTGAGTCTAAATCCACAACAAAACATACTTTTCTCTCATGCTTTTGCTGCTCACTGTTTATAACTCTTTTTGGAAATCTGGTTTTGCACAATATGCCTTCATCGAATATCACATCTCGGTTAATGACTATTTGTCTTGATTTTGGCACATACAATCTGTATCCTTTTGATTCAGGGTCCTACCCAACTGTACTATTTGGCCCTTACTATCCAACTTCTTCATTAGCTCAACGGGTATGTGCATATATGCAAGCCATCCATATGTTTTAAGTGGACTATAATTCACATTTTCTTTAGAATTCAAAAGATTGTGAGGTACATTACCTTGCAATGCTACAGATGGCAACTTGATTTGAACAAGAATGACTGTCTTTAAGACTTTCTCCTACAAATGATTAGGTAGTTTAGCATGTTTGATCATTGTTCTGGCTACATCCAGGATGGTCTTATTCTTCCTTTCTACTACTCCATTCTGTTGAGGACTGTACCTGCAGGTCAGTTGTCTTTTAATGCCATTTTTAATGCAAAATTGTTTGAATTTACTTGACGAACATACACCAACACGGTCTCATCTTATGCACTTTATTCTTTTACTTTCCCACTTCCTTCACAAATTGCTTTGGAGCTGCTAGAGCTTGTGATTTTCTTTCAAGGCAATAGCAAATGCACTTTCTACTATAGCCATCTATAAAAGAGATGAAGTAGCTCTTATTGGTTCTGCTCTTGATATTAAGGGGAACTACAGCTGGACTAATTCAAGGACCTCGTTTGCTCTATGTTTATCTTTTTCAAACGACAATCTGTTGAGTTTACCAATCACACACTCTTCACAGATAAATCCTTTCTTTTTTAGTTCTTTGCAATCAATCCATCCTTTTCTGGCAAAAATATTTAAGTTATTATAGCATGCATGAGCTAATCTGTTGTGCCACATCTCAAAATCAGGGATATTTTTAAAATTAATGCTCCACAAACAGAGCTTCTCATTTCAAACGAGTTTTTACATCTTTTGCCAAAAAAGTCAATTCATTTCGGTAATAGATTTCACATATTTTTTAGCCAAAATTGACTTAATACCTCAAATCCACTAATTGACTAACTGATATCAAATTTTTAAATTTCTACTAGATTCCCTTGCAAACATGTCAATTGCAGCAGGCCAGTCCCTTCTATTGACTGCAAAGCTCCATTTCCAACTTGAATGTTTCGTGAACGTGTTTGCTTGACGTCCTTGAGAAGATCAGTAGATTAGACTACTGATCTCTCAACTCCACTATCAACTACAAGCGTGTCAGACATGATATCACCTTTAACAAATAATTTAAAAATAGGAAAAATGCATTTTACCTCATTTTCATGTTTAACATCCTTCTCCTTCTTCCTTTTCTTGGGCAACAAGAATAACAATAGGCCTTCTTCCTTCTCGACCTCTATTTGAAGCATATCTTCCTCCCCTAATATCTTTCTCCGTGCTTCTTCCCTTACCATAATCCTTTAGTGTAGAGCACTGTGCTGCCATATGTCCTTCCCCGCTACCATTATAGCAATTGAAATCATTGTACAATTTAGAGTAATCACCTTTGAAGGGTCCTACCTCATGGCAATAATTGAGTTTCCCTTGTTTTTTTCCCAGCATGCAGTGCCTCTGCAGTCTCATCTTCTCTAATCTTCTTTTGCTCCCTTGTCTTGCTCATGTTCCATGCCTAAGGTCATGGGTTCAACGCTTCATTGTGAAAGTGACCATCATCATTGTAAAGTTAGTGGGGGAAGGACCCACTTCAGCCATGTAGTGTGGTAGGGGCAGGTCCTATCTAGGTGCGTTGCATCTCATAAACTCCATGAGCTTCCCGTGGACGCTAAAAATTATATCCATCTACCCCTACCTACATACCTACCTACCTACCCACCTATCCAACCATCCATCTATCCATCCATCTATCCATCTATCTATATCCATCTATCTATCCATCCATCCATCCATCCATCCATCCATCCATCCATCCATCCATCCATCCATCCATCCATCCATCCATCCATCCATCCATCCATCCATCTATCTATCTATCTATCTTATAAATAGAGCCAATTGGCCATTCTCACTAATAGCCATTCAAATCTGCAAAACTTGATTTCTCTCGAATACATTGACTCCTATTCCAGCTAAATCAGCTATGATGTTATTAAAGCTCCTGAAAAGCTCTGGTACATCTCCATCCTCTAGTAATTTCAAACCCCTTAGGCCGATTAGTCTCCATAAATGATAAAAATCATTCTATTCTAATCTACTCTATTTCTAACAGGTCTATTTGAGAACTTGTCTTCTCTTCATAGTGTTTTAACAGAAATAACATCTGCCTGGGATTTTTATTTTTGAGTTTTAGTATTATAGTTTGACTAATCTTGCATCATGCTTTGTACTTCTTTAACACTTGTATAGCTAGATCTTGTTGCTCCCACACTCTGAACTTCCATTGCAGTGCTAGTTTCAACTGTACTAACATTTGCATTGTCAGAATTAATGTTGGTTGATCCTTGAGATCTACTTATTGTATTCAATGCAACAACATTAACTTTTCCAAGTTCTGGATCAACAAGTTCCTATAAATCTTCTACTTCCATAATGTACTTGATGAAGTCTTTCTACTCTACTTCACCCGTAGAAACTTCTACAATGCTCAAAAGGTCTGCCCCAAATCGAGTAGACATAATGAATGAGCATGTCAAGTATCTCATGCTCTGATGCCAATATTAGAATAGTTATATTACAAGTGTATTTCTTTAGAAATAATCAATGATCTTCAATCAATTTGGCATTTGCAATATTAATGCACATTAATAATTTAGCATTGGTGCATTCATTTAATACTGCAAGCAATCACTATAGCAATGGCTATGAACAAATTAATGTAGATAGTTTGATCAAAATCACAAACAAAATTTGCTCCAAAAACCCAAGTCCTAATTGAAGATTAGGCTATGCACATAGATCGATATGCTCACATTCAGATTGATATCAATACCTAGTGTTCTTGTTTAATTTATTTTGATGCACACCAATAATTGACTTCTGTGAATCGATGCAAGCATCTCTCACCACTTTCATATGATGATATAGGCTTTGGCTCAAAAAAATGAACCTTAAGCTCTTGAAATATAAACTTGACTTATATGGCTCGGGATATTTTAATCTTTAAATATCCCTTTAATCTTTAAATATCCCTTGTAAAAACAACTATGGTCCATAGTTTAAATACACCTCCCCAATAGTGATTATCATCATCTTTTTTGCCCCTCACCATGGTGATTTTCTGTGTTTGATTGTCTAAGTGATACTCCAACCTATATGTAATGATTAACCATTAATATTTTAACAATTCGGTGCATCACATGGAGTGTTCTAATACAAGCGATAGTGATGCTATGTAATGCAATGATTATATTGTGGTTCAATGGAACATTTTTTATCTTATGTTCAATCAATACCCATCAGGATATTATGGAGTGTTCTAATACACGTGATAGTAACAATGGAATCAATGCTTATATTGTGGTGCAATGGAACATTTTATGTCCAATCAATCCTATTGTTTAAATTTGGTTTTTCCGGGGTCCCGAAAACTTTTTGGAATTTTTTCTTGATTTGATTTCCTAAGGTTTTGAGGGTTTTGGCGGCCGGGAAATTTTTTTCCAATTTGCCAAAAATCGGATGTTTTTCTTTTCCTATGATGATTTTGACATTTTTTCTTGCCTTATCCGATCCCATGCCGAATTTCTTTCCCTGGCTGCATCGTGGAATGCATGCCACGATTTCTCAAGAACTCAGCATCTGCGATTTTGTTGAAAATCCATTCTTCATGCTTCGCTCTCCCTCTCGGCCATAACTGGTATGTTTCGCTCCATTTGTTCATAACTATTTTCGGCATTCTTATGATAGCATTATGCATGCTTACAGTGGCGATCTAGGCGCTCCCAGATGGCTTGGTATGGATCCAGAGCTCAGTTAGGTTTCTTATTTATTTATTTTTCTCCACGGAGTGCTTACTGGATATGGAACGCTACTATACTGGTATTCTGGAGGCGAGAAGATACTGCCAGGGAGGGCCTAGATCATATCTTTCTCTGTTTTCTGTATTTGCTTGCCAATGTTCTATTTTCCTTCATGAACAGACATCCAAGTTCTGAGTTGCTTTATTTGCAGATTTCGATTTTCATTTGTCCTGAATGAGGCTTCATAAAAGTGGCTCTTGAATGCAATAAAAATATATGATTAGGGATCTTTAGAATTGGATTGAATGGATTTTTAGAGGAAGTACCTTTCTTTACATTTCCATTTCATTCTCCTTTCTTTACATTTCCATTTCATTCTTATCAAATGCACGAATTCAAAACCAGTACCTTTCTTTACTAATTCATCTTCTTCCTCTTAATATGTTTTTTCTGCAGGTATGGAAGTTTGAGCTCTCTACATGACCCAATAAACATATTGACTATTTTCAAGCATTGGTTTGCCCCAAATTCGTTAAGCTTAACATGGTATTTGCATCAGATATGATCTACTTTATGGCTATGACCTCTCCTCAGTTTGATGGAACTCGAAGAGGAAGTTGTTACCAAGTTAAAAGGGCAATCACAATTTCATTGTCCTGCATCCAAGCAAGCATCCTCAAGATCCTCATGCAAAAAGTATTCTCGACAAGTTTCTACTTTAAGTTATTACATTTGGACGTGTTCACATGGTAACTATTTTCTCTAGACTTTATCATCTTATTTTTGCTTGAGTCAAGACTTATGCAAGTAAGCAGGCACATACATCAACAAAGAGGCTTCCAGAGCGCAAAAGCTTTGTTAGTACGTGCAGAAGATGTTGATGATAGGTGTTGACTATGGATGTAAACATGCACCTGTGACAAGTGAGTTTTAATTGAAGTCTACAATTCAGCACGATATATCATTGATCAGGTTTTCCATGACAGCCACTCTGGAGCGATGAAGCAGTGGACCACATGTTTATAGGATTACAGTCAAAAGTGTATTCCAAAGATGTTTCATGCTCTCTGTGCATGAATATATGGACATCCATATTCAACTTTTATCATGAATTCTGCCACCCTTTGCAAACAGCTTGATTGTCGGTAAGTGTTATTTAATTTATAAGGTTATGTAGTTTTTGTAGCTATTGTCTGCTTTGCATGTTTAGGTCGAACACAAGTTTCCCAAATTTGGATATATTAAAGGCCATTCAGGCGAACAAATATTGTTCACGATCTAGAGTACAAATAACTATAACTAGGTTGTCATTCTCAACATCTCTATTCATGCGCCATTTATTCTCAAATGTTTCAGAGATCGGGCGTAATCCAGAGTTGCAAGCCTCAATGAAAGCATATTTGTCACTTCTATAAATGTTGTAGCACCATCGACTGCCATGTTTATTCTAGCATCAGGTTTTAGTAATGCCTATAACTTTATTCTTGAGTAAGATCTTTACACCTCACATCATTTTATTCCAGGATTTTGTTTTTGGATAGCGAGATGTTGTATTGGCACCATAAACAGCACCATTCAAATCTACCCCTATTCTTGCATCACAGAGCTGTCAGAAATGAATTGTTTAACCTAGCAGCTACACTTCACATATAGAAGCATCTTTAAGTGAGTATTCAGGGTGAGCAGGTGCAATTTCATGCATAAATGAGTTGTATAGCAGAAGTTGTCATGTCATTCAGTTGACTTAGAGAGTGCCAAAGGTCAACAATTTGTAATGTTTACTCAATTTTGTCTTAGTTAGACTATAGCATTTTTGGGCTTTGTTCTCTGATTCAAAGAAGCATATTACACCACTGTGGTAGCTAGCAGATTAGCTCAACTCATGACAGCCTTCATCACTTAATTCTCTTTCCCAATGCAGGCGTTGCATCCCTCTTGGAAGTTTTGGAAGTCTAGAAATTATGGAAGCCAATATACAAGTGGCATGAACCATGAGCTGCAATTTTGCACATTCCGGGTCTTGCAAGCATAATTATCAAGGTATTTTTGTGGTTTCTCCATCTCTTTATTATTCTTTAATTGCAAAATATAGCGTAACGCCCATAGCAAATGATTAGCTTCATATCTTTTGACATGAGATTACCGCCGATGTGGATATGAGAGAATTAACTCCTCTTAAACAATTCACATTAAGAGATTTCTTATTGAAAGGTGGGTGCATTTTGAAGTGCTAACAACATTGCTTTAACAACCTGTTTCTACCGCTTAAGCCGCCACTTGCATTTACCCTAAGCAACT
The DNA here is from genome assembly GCA_021234155.1 of Isoetes taiwanensis. Lineage (NCBI taxonomy): Eukaryota > Viridiplantae > Streptophyta > Lycopodiopsida > Isoetales > Isoetaceae > Isoetes > Isoetes taiwanensis. The sequence continues at coordinate 3,616,951 of JAJEKV010000098.1, read as the reverse complement.
TCGGGGCTTGTTATTATTATGACATCATCGCCAACTAACTTTAAACTTGATGCTTTGTTATTATGACATCATCTCACGCCAACTAATTTTAAACTTTGTTCTCGCACAGGATAATCCAGACCGCCATGCTTCAATGCAAAATGTTCTTCGTTGCGCATCAATGCAGATTGGTATAGTGTAGAGAGGTATAGTGTACAAATTTGGCAGAGAATTTGCAGGGAAGTCCTAGGCATCTAATCTACATCAGGACACCGCAACCTCCATGTTTCAATATGTAAGGAAGCTTCCTACAATGTTTCAATGTTTCAGGAAGCATGTTCTGTATTGGGACTGATTTGTTTTATTATTTCTTATTTGCAGAACATTCTTTCTTGAGATGTTCTCACAAATTTAATTTCAAGGAAAACCTATTGGAAGCATTTGTATTGTTTTACACTATCCATAGGAAATATAACTCCTCTGAAAATAAGTTTGTCCACAGCCAAAGGATTGAGGATAGGAAGACACTAACTTCGTCATATGGTAGTAGAAACTATGACATTGATTTCCAAGGTTTAAAGAGGACCCTAGGTGTGCATGCTTAACAAATATCTTGAGCCTTAAATTTGATATCAGTTTCACGAAAGATAAGCTCATGACTAGATTTGTTATTGTTGTGGAATACTCCTGGTCTTACATTTGTTGAATCTTAAAATGCACTGGCATGAAATAATTGTGATTATGCTTCTAAATTGTTGGTTCTATGTTCTCAAGCACAAATACATGATCTTATCAAGATATAAACTATGCATGATATGAACTCAGAATCGCATTCAAGCCAAAAATAATAATTGAAAGATATATGTTTATGCTCCAAAATTCGCCAACTGACCAAGGGAAGGTGGTACATAATCCTACCGAAAGATGGTATTCACCGTAAGAGAACCGGAAATGATTGCAAAGATCCGCATGGAACATAATTTGGTCGGTATTTTCAGATTTTTTCGTGATGGTGTACAATAAGTTGGTGTATGGGGAAGAGCACATTTTTATTGCTACATTACTGGTATGTTCTCTAGAACCATAACTATGAACTCCATTGGCAAGACTTTCACCCTCATGACATGGAATATAAGTTGGGCAATTGCTTCTCCTAATATAACTTCGCACCATAAGAGTTGCCCATTGGACTCTTGCCCGACTAACCTTCGCATTTAACACTCCAATGGAATGGGGCAGGTACAACCAACGCAGCGCAGCTCGTTTATATTATATTATGAGACGGTAGAGCAATTTACAATTAGCAAAGATGTTTTGGTAAGTGGCCTTTGAAAAGCGTGTTTTACGTAAAGGTATCACCAGAGTGGATGTTTTGTTATGGTAAAACAACCATTCTTCCATTGAGCCAACCGATCGTATGGTTATAGATTTGAATAGTTATCGCGGATGTATATAGTATTAGTTAGATTCAAGACAAGTTCGCTTCTTGGCCTATTGTAATAATAGTTCTTTTGACAAACATATATTGCCCCTTCTAAATCAGGGGGGTAAAACTTTGCACAAGTTCAGTTCTTGGCCTATTGTAATAATAAATCTTCTGAAAAACATATGTTGCACTTCTAAATTAGAAGTAAAACTTACTTTTTTGTTTGTAAATTTGGATACTTATAGGTAATGCATGTACATAGTTTTGGTTAGATTTGCACAAGTACAATTATTACTAGAATAGATCTTGCTACATATGTTCAATAAATCTTTTCATATACGTTACGAATCGAATAGATTTGCACAACTGCAGTTCTTATTATTGGGATAAATCTTTTCACAAGCATATGTTGCCTCGATAATGTATGTTCAATATTTTAGCTAGATTTGCATAAGTACAATTATTTTCATATTGGATAAACGTTTTGACAAGCATATGTTGCCTAGATAATGTATGTTACCAACAACAATATGCCATTTACAATAGAGGCTTATTGAATTTGTAATTTTTTTAGGGTTTGAGGTCAAAGGGATCCAATAATGCCCAATAGATCTAGGATTTGAAAAAGAAACTCATTTGATGGGCACATTGTTTCTTCAACTATTACTTTTAAATGGTCATCTTCATAATTAATATGAAGTTTCAAAATGGCTAGATGTAACTAGATTAAGATCTACAGTGATAAATCCAATAGTTACCTATGACATAGGAAGTTGGATCTGCAAAATCACTTCATGGTGCTCATGGATCTGCAAAATCACTTCTCCTTTGTTAACAATCGACAATGACGTCACACTTTGTACATTCAAATATAATGCAAGATAGACAACATTAATGTCAATGTCGTAGTGGAGATAAGCTCATTTTCTAAAGGAAGTGACATTCTCTTTGGGGTTTATTCCACATAGGAAAACAACAACCAACCAACTCTGAAATTATTTTCGTTATGTGGCACATTCGAATCCATATTCTTTCCAACTACACAGTCGCATTGCACTTTAAAGATTTCAACTGTCACATTTCCCACAAACAACTATGTCATTTCAAAACAACATCATAGAATGTGCTCAATATTCCTATTCCAACGGCATTAACAACTTCATTAACTAAGATTATTAAATCATATCGTCACAAACTTGAATTCCAATTCATCTCGACTACTTCCAAACACAAATCATATCGTCACAAATTTCAAATCTAATTCATCTCAACTACTTCCATATGTCCAACAAAATACCACATACAAAATTAATGAATTACACTTGCCTCCTCCGGGACATCGATCCTTCTACCCAACCATCACTGCTTGACCTCTTCAAATGTTGAAAAGCCGGCAACGCAGGCACCATAACTAGTACCTATTTAGATTTGATGTTCTCTCTATTTTGCCAATAGTTTTTCTCATGACCTATGGTATCAATTTCTTTTTCATTATCCCGGTCAAGGGCCCCACCCCTCACTTATCGTGGGCCAAAGTGCCCGCTTACAAATATTTGGGGTGGAGTTCCCATCCGACCATGAACCGAGACAATTCGATCCGGTTCTATGCCACAACGGGGTTGGAAGGCCACGCCAATGCGGAACAATATGAGGCGAAAGTGTATGATTTGGCCCACTATTTGCACCTATTCAAGGTGCTAGTACTGCGTGCTTTTGTATGGGGTCGAGGTCTAGGCCGGTGGTTTCCCTCGCCACTTGGAATGACTTGGGCAGTGTGAGTTTTCTTTCGCATGTGCCTTGGAGGTAAAGTCCACGTTCCATACCGATAATCGGAGAGACATGTTTCTTGCCTCTTCAAAGGGAGGCCCTTGGATGTGCACACATCATCTCCTTTCAAAAGGTGGTGATATACTCATCTCCTAACCTTGCTTACTTGTGGGCAATGGGGTCAGAATGCCTAAAACCCGCCGGTGAGAAAAAAGAGCCGATGGTTGGCGGATGGAATGTGCAGGAGCATAGGTGCATTCGAGTGCAAATGGAGGCAGATCACCACAGTCTCAGACAATACCTTGATATATGCTTCTTCAGCAAGCTATGGAATGCCAGCACCCTTGAACAGGTGCACATTACCAACACCATATAAACCCCATGTTAGAGCGGGGCGCGCATGCTACATGTGCGCTCATCTACCCATAAAAAAGCGCATATCCATTGCCGCTATCCGTAAGGTGCACATCATCTCCGATTGAGACGGTGAGAGGGACTGGGGAGCCATGCCAGGAGAGGCGTTGTCAATGCTGCCAAGTTGGAGCTGTGGAAGACGATGCCACACCCTTCAAAGCTGTCCGACATATGATGACATTCGAATACGCTATGCTGAGCTGGTCCATCTTGGTCAGCCCTTGCATGAGATGTTGACCATGGCCTCGGTATGGATGTTGGGATCATACCTTCAAGAGGTTATGGATCGCTGGGATCAGCTCGGTCCTTGGGCACTTGCCTGATATGTGTAGATATTTTTTTCCCCTCATGATAGATATTTGTACAGTTTGATAGCAATCCTATTCATGTCACGATTTTTTCCCCCAAAAATCTTTCGGGGCGGGGTTTTTTTTTAACCCGGACAGTATTGCGCTTGCTACGCCTCCTTTTTGGGTTCAATAGGCCAATTGGTCTCCATGAACAATAAAAATTCTATTCTATTCTATTATCACTAAGATGCTACCAAGCTTTATATATGACGACAAGTTTCACGCATTGGGAGATCTTGATGTTGTAGTTTAAGATTACATTCCTCTTCCTATTATCCATAATATTTATAACAAAAAATTCAAGTCTAAAGACTGAGTCTAAGCAATTCATTTGGGTTATGGTGTTAAAGATTTGCCATTGAAGAGCATATGGTTCCTTATCAGTACAATTTATCATTTTCTATTACACTATATACTCCTTGTGATCCATCCTTATAGAATTCTTCGGCGCAATCTAGGCAGAATTATTATCATTTGTATACTTTGAAATTTGCACATTTCTATTGGACACATAGTTTCTTCTTAATCATTTTCTCTTCTTGTGCTCCATCCTTATGAACCTCTTTCGCCCAATTTAGGCATTAATTTTCATTATTTGTATACAAGATGATGTATTTGGATAGATAGGCTTGTCAATTCATCACAACAGCAGTATACAATGTTTGAAAGAATGTGTGGGGAGCTTACCATAGGAACAACGCCGAGTTGCCCCACAAGAAAAGAAATAATAGAGAATGCCAAGGCTATAGTAAGGGTACTGGCAACACCTTCTCAACGGGACTAAACCCCATCTTTTTGGATTTTTGGAAAAACCTCGATGAAAAAATGTTGCAACAACCTTAATGGATGCTTGGAGATAAAAAATGAAATGGTAGCAACCTAAAACTTTCTTGTTCCAAACTGCTATATTATTTTGTTTAAACAGTTTATTAGTTTGGTTTTTTTATTATGGTTCATGGATCCCTTTTATAAGGACCATGCAACATATTTTGGCATCATGAATCCTTTATGTATGGATCATGAGTTTTGGCCGAATAGTATCATGAACTTATTAGGTATATCTTCTATGATATACCATCCGATGTATCCTTTTAGATGCAATATAAAAACAACCTTGCCCTCAAAAAAAAAAAAAAAAAAAAAGTGCAAGATTGAGTGAACCCTCAAGATAAAGTAATATCTCGAAAAAAGTGGAACACGGGAAAAGCACCCATTAATCGTTAGGGGAATAACCAAGAAGAATGCATCTGGCCCAGCAGCAATCTGCCTAAAGATCAAGAAAATGAGGCGATAGCAAGCACCCGTGAGAGGTTAGTAGCAACAATGAATATCCATATAGAAAAGTGTCATCAAATGGTGGAAGAAGAAATAGCATTCCTTCGGTGGAATGAACAAGATCGCCTTGGGGCGGAGAACTAACAATAACAACACCCAACGGTGGAAAAAAGCATCACCAGATAGGTGGACTATAATAACAATAGCAACACTCAGCAGGTGAAAACAAACAATATCATCATCACTGAGATGTAAAAAATGAAATAATCCTGACACAATACACAAACGAGGGTAGGGAGGGAAGCAATGGGTAAGAAAGAGATGGTGTTGTGATAAGCCATTGATAAACATCCACTAGAATGGACATCACTTATATGTGGTCCGTCCCTTTGTAGAATGACGATCTGTTGGCTCGAATCGAGATGCCATTTATTTAAAAAAAAAAAAAAAACTAGTTTAATGGGGGCTCATGTAAAGTCTTTTGTTCAAGGCTTTTTGGGGACATGTCCTCATATGTCATAGTAGGATGTTGCCACTGTGATAGTCCTTAAAACTAACAAACAAAACATATGTAACTACTAGATTAGGATAATTAAACTAAACCAAGGTAACTATCACATCCAGAGAATTAAAATGGAAATGTATCTACCAAATTAGGATAATTAAACTAAAATCAACAATCAAATGTGACACATCTAGTGGAATTTGGGTAAGAAATATTGACCTTAGAATAGAATAATATGGATGTGAATATCGATTTTCTGGATCGTGGTTGGTAAAGCAAAGAATTAGGACATTCACTCCAAAGATAGAGAGGATATTTGAGTAGAGAATAGAATAAGATATTCGATCCTAAATAGTGAAGATGATCTGGCCATCCTGAACATACAAATTTGAAATAGATTAAGTATCTAGATATTTGCTAATTTCAAAAAGTTCACTAGTCTAAGAAGCCATCACATTCTTGATGGACGCTTTTTAAATTTTCTAACGTACCACAAACCTTGCATTCTTAACCTTTGAAAAAATCCAAAGAAATTTGGTCAGACATTAACACGTTGATGTTTAGATTAGAAGTTAGAGGGCAAGAAGTTCTAAAGGTTTTCAATATCAACTCAAATGCAATTCTCTTTGTTGGTTATAGACCTCCATGATTTTCGAGAGGCCACTCGTTACCATGTGGTACTACAATATAGAAGTTGGGTCATCAAGTTAGAAGGGCTCGGGATAATCTTACCCGGATTGAGGGATCCTGAGGTGTGATCCGGGAGGGCATCAAGGGAGAGGACGGTGATCCCGAGGATCCGGATCCCCTTACCAAGAAGAATCGCACAAAATCGAACCCTTATAGGGAAAATGGGGATTTTTTGTGTGGCTTTTCTTGCTCGGGATTCTCCTCCAAATGGGATGGCTCGTGTGCTAGGGGTGGGAATCGATTGGGGGGATAGGATCGTATCGCCCAGGAGGAAGGGAGGCGAAGGCCTTGGCCCCAATCTTGCCAAAATGGCCCTCTGACTGCAAAGTAGGCCTTTAGCTGTCGTAGCTAATCTAGTGGGATCCCGGTCCTCAGGATCACCGCCCTCGAGGGATGTCGCCCAGGGATCACACCTGGGATCCCTCAATCGAGGTAAGATTATCCGAGCCATCAGGTTATGCTATATCTTGCCGGTGCTTATTTTTTGTGTAGCCCGCGTGGCATGTGCCAATAGCCGAATGGTCGGGCACCACCGCCCAGCAGGTAAATGTTAGGTTAAATAGCTGGTAAATGCCGCAGAGCTTCTTGCCAGAGTTCTCTACAAAGCTTCTTGCGAGTTTTCGGATCTTCTTTGAGCGATTTCTTGTAGATTCCGAGCTTCTTGCCAAGTTTTCTCTGAGTTGCTTGTAGAGTTTTCGGATCTTCTTCTAGAGCCAAATTTCTTGCAGATTCCAGAGCTTCTTGCAAATTCCGAAGCTTCTTGCGGAGCTGGGATGATGCCGGAGGGAAATTGTATTGTAAACAAGCCTGTTTTATGTCACCATCGGAAGAAGAGGCTCATTTGAGCTAAAAGCTTGGGGTTTGGCTGCAGAGCTTCTATTCTTACAAGATTTTCGAGCTTCAAGACTCGATTTCCCAACTACTATATTGTAGGGGAAGGGAAGTAGGGGCTCCCCTTCTGAAAAATTGGTAGACCCACTCCCAGTTGCCGCTGGTCGCAGGTTAAAACTAACAATACAATTAACTGTTTTTGCATGAATTATATTGCAAGAAAAACTTTTGGCATCTTGTGGAAAAGCTAGTGCATAAGTTATGAAGGAAATTCAACAGAATATTTGCAGTTGCATTTATTATTATGACCACTATTTACAACACATGCATCCATACATAACACTTTCATGCACACTTTTCCTCCCTCATCTTCATCTCTGGCAGACAGCCATAATGGAGGTGGTAACTCAAGATTTGGTATATGAGCTCAATAAATACATAGCCTCTTAGCGTCTACCGTTAAAACTTTCATTCTATTCTCTTCTCAATAGCCTCTTAGCGTCTACCGTTAAAACTTTCATTCTATTCTCTTCTCAATAGCCTCTTAGTGTCTACCATGTCATTCTATTCTCTTCTCAATCCTCATAAAGATCTATTCTGCTTTAGTTGAAGTTACGAATGTAGAAAGTGGGAAATGCAGATAGAAAAATGGGCAAAATGAATGGATAGTAGCACTGAGCGCCAAAATTTGAGGACTGGCATTTCGGTAAATTCTGATAAGTAGAAAGCAAATTTTCAGTTTGAAGAATCAACATGCTAGAATCATAAGTTATTTATACTTGATAAGTTCAAGTTCTTAAACACACCTTTGGAAATGCATGGTGAAGCAAAATATTCCAGTGCATGATCGAGAGGCAGCTGACACAAGGCATGTGACATCCTCGTAGATAATAGCCCAAAATATATCTTGAGGCCTCCTCGCAACTTGCATACATACATTCCTGCTCCTATATCAAGTCATTCTTGCTCCCATATCCAATTTATTGCTCCACCGCTACAAGGGACATTCTTGCTTCAGATGTCCATGCATCCCATGTTTCTTCCTCAAACAAGACAAAATGCACCTGCAAGAAAGCAAACTGTAGCTAGTCAACTCCTTGTACCTTTATATGAAGGTTAGAAGTAATGGCATCGAACAAAGTTGCAATGGTTTTTTGATAATGAACTCTACCCAGAGCAATTTGAATGCGTGGATTATCACTGGACCGAATTTGCATTTACAACAGAATAGTTCAACAGTATATGGCTAGCAGAAATTTAATGTACCTCTCTCAGGCTCCTTCCACTATTTTTCACCACATCTAGTGCAATCTTTGCCGCTTCACCAACAGGATAACTGAAATAAAGATACAAGTTACAAATTAATTATCGCGTTGCCAACATCTTGCCAATGCTCATTCTCAACAAACTTTTCAAATGCAATCAACTAATTGAAGATTCATTACAAGTTTCCTGCTGGCTTTGTAATCAGCAAAGAGATGTACTATTGTTACATGTTATAGATTTGAAAAGACACTTGGAAAAACACCACTATTGTTCATATAGAATTGAGAGAAAGACACTCAGAAAAACTCCAAAAGAAAAGAACAATTAACTGAGTATTTCTTAGTAAGGGAAAAGATGGATCAGCTTTCATAGTTGACAAATAATATTAACGCAGATAATGGAACACCAATAACTGTTCAACTTGATATGATGTTGAAACTTACATGCTCTAAACTAAGATATAGAGTCACAACGATATCTTACCTATAAACTCCACAAGAGATTGCTGGAAATGCAATATAGCTAATATTATTCTTTACAGCAAGATCAAGCGAGCTCCTGTCACATACCAAATGGAGTATTAAATACAAACTCTTCACAAAAATTACACGGTAACATACCTGTAGGCATCTGCTAATTGTTTCTGTGGGTCATGAGACCTGCCATATATGGGACCAACTGTATGAATGATGTTTGACACAGGCAATTTAAAACCTCTGCAGTGTACAACAACCATCGATCAAATTAGGCCACATTTAGCCAAATAATTAGACACCATTTAGCCACTAAAGAGGAAAGTGGCATACTCTGTAATAACTGCCTCTCCAACAGGGCAGCGAACATTGCGGTATCTAACGGGTAGCTTTTCACATGCCTTTAATAGCATTGGTCCTGCAGCTCTGTGTATTGCTGTAAAGCAAACTGAGATTAATACAAAACATACTCATAGAACATGACGTTAGGCAAAAAGTTTACCTCCGTCAACACCACCACCACCTAACATCCTTTCATTTGCTGCATTTACCTGTATTATGTGAAAACATATCAAAGTATGTCACTATGAAAGTATGTCACAGAAGCCAGTCAAAACAACATAACACATATTTGGTCCATGAATACTCACAATTGCATCTGTCTTCCCATCTACAAACCATTTAGTTATGTCCCCTCTCTGCAACCCAAGCATGCATGACTCGGCAAGCCTAAAGTACAATCCATTTCCACCACGCCTAGATCCACCTTCTAGAGCAAGGGCATTTCCTGGTTGATTTGTTGCTGACTCCCCAACCAACTTAAGGTCAAAAGTTTCATCTAAATCTGTACCTTGCACAGGCTCAACAATCCTTGGCTGAACATCAGAGAAGTTTCTGCCTAGCAGACCTGTATGTTCATCTTCCACAGGCTCAACTGTTTTTTGTACGTGATGTGACTCTAACTGATCTAAATCTCCACCTTGCACAGGTTCAACAATCTCCATCCTTGGTTGAACATCAGAGAGGTTTCTGCCTAGCAGGCCTGTATGTTCATCTTCCACAGGATCAACTGTCTTTAGTACGTGATGTGACTCCCGAAACAATTTAAAGTCAAAAGTTTCTTTGCTAAGCTGATCTAAATCTCTACCTTGCACAGGTTCAACAATCCTTGGTTGAACATCAGAGATGTTTCTGCCTGGCAGACCTGTATGTTCATCTTCGACAGGTTCAACTTTCTTCAGTTTGTGATGTATTTGTTCTGTTTGTTCTAAGCCAGAATCTAATTTTAATGATTCAGAGGTAACATCTATTTGACCTCGAACCCGGGCGGCATATGAATCGTTTTTGTTAGATTCCATAAGATTACAACGCAAAGCAACCGAGGCACACCTTCTCAAGCTCAGAGGTAGCAACGTTAGAACTGCACTGCTGCTCCTAAATATACAATAAACAATCATCAATTTCAAAAGCAAAACTTAGACAATCTTCTGACATGAACTGAACACTATTTTTACATCTGATTAACAAAGACAGACTTTACATACGTTTCTAAGCATTCAGGCCATCGAATGTTTTACAAAGGTAAATGAAGCACAAAAATATGATCAAGCAAAAAAATTGAGTAAACACAGAAATTGAAAGAGAAAAGTGGATGAACTGCATACACGAGCAAATCTTCGTAGATAACACTGAAGATAAAAGAAATTCTGAAGAAGAAGAAGAAGAAGAAAAAGCTCCACTAGTGCGGGTTTGGTCGACGGATTATAAAGATAGGGCACAACCTGGTTAGCATACTGATTTTTTTTCCTCTCTTCTTCTTGACGGTCTTGCGAGCTCGAAACCAATGGAAACGTGAAAACAACCAAGAAAAGAAGGGAATACGCCTACGCGCCATAGCTTGTGAGCTTTTAAACTAGCACTTTTGGAGCACAATACCGTAAATCCATATCTCTTCGTTTTTTTTTGGAAAGGGTTTATTTTGGCATCTCGGGCATGCAAATTCTTTTCACGTTTGGACAAATACGAGTTCACACTTTGCAGCAATTTTAGTATCCACGTTGAAGTATTGATGTAGCACTATTTGGAGCCATTGGTTTAACCTAATCTTTTATCCATAGTTATGGAAATTTAGGGAGACGGTTTTGACGCGATGATTTTATCTACTCGTGATTTGGGTTGGACTTCATAGGAAACCTTATAGGATTTCATGTTGAAACGTAATGTGGTATTAGTGGAAACCTAATCTTCGCTTGAAACTACATTAGGTTTCCACTGAAATTTTCCCTGGATATTATATTTGGTTTCCTTCATTCAAAGCTGTATAAGGTTTTCCTTCTTTCAAAGCTGTCTCTGGATATTATATTTGGTTTCCTTCATTCAAAGCTATATAAGGTTTTCCTTCTTTCAAAGCTGTATAAGGTTTCCAATATGGAAACTATATGCAGTTTTAATTTTAGGAAACTCTATAAGTTTTCCACTATTTAAATAAAATGAAGGAATCTACACGCGTGCATTGTATGACACTTTTTAGCATGAAGGGCATGCCAACATTATGAATTTTAATATAAAGAAGGATACCGACACCTTGGATAACACCACCAATTGGATCTATATTCATAATGAAAAGTCTTGGAAGACACCATTGCTGTGTCCGGCTTGACATAATTCTTGACAAATACTGCCACTTCTCCAGATCCTTCTGTCCATCGCCAAGCTGGATTTTGTGTTGTTCTATGCTGCATTCTCACGAGTTCCTTAAATCAATGGCGACCTATTTTTCATTGCAATCCAAATGCAAGTGTCTGCACCTTTGGACTTGAAACACTTCTTCTTGCTGAATGCCAATTTGTCCCAGCAGCTGTGCATCATGCCTTAGAAGAAATGGTTCAATCTGGGTTTCTTATTGATGCCACGCCAGCTCTTGGGCAGGGCACACCCGAAGCCCTTCACCAATGCCAGCTGCTGATTGCCAGTTATCATAATCAGGTCCTTCCTCACAGCCACCAGGATGATGCAGATGAAGTTGCGAATTTCCCTCCCTCAAAAACAATGTCTGCTTTTCTTTCCTCTGAGTGTTCTATGGTGGAGGGAGTGTTAGTCTCGTGCCCAAAGGCACAAGAATATTTCTAAGGTACACGAAAGAGCCCAAGGGCAAGGGCCTTGTGTCCATGTCAGGAGCAAAGACCATGCCAACAAAGAAGAAGAGGCCACGGGAATCCACGCCGTAAAGAACCCATGGCCACGAAGCGTAGGCCTTGGAGTGTGAGTCTCTGCAGCACGAATCACAGCAATCATGACTTAATATATTATGGTAGATTCTCCCATGCTGTCAACAGAGATTTTGGGATTAGGTAATCGAGATCTGAGATGGCAGATTTTTTGCTATTTTGGGCCCAAGGCCATTGTACTATATATATCAGAAGCTTAGACTTAGAAGCTTAGACAAGTCAATATTTTTTTTTAGTTGTCTCATCTCCATGTTCTGGAGAGTTCTTGTATCTTGTTGATCATTTCAAGGGATTCTTATCTTGGCATACAGTCTCTCTTGTTTCTTTCTCTTATTTATCGAACCACGATTTCATTATTTTGAAAAATATTCCATCATTTTGAGATGTACAAATAGTAATAAGCCCAATTTCAACACATGTGGGATTGCATGTAAACACTTTTTATTTCCAACCTTAATTCTAACAGGCCATAACCTACAAGTGAACGCTTAGTTAATTACAAGCCTGTATTCCGCATAGTGAAACATGTACCTCATAACATTTATACTCATAAGCAATTCATAAGATTTACACTCATAAATAATGAAAGTAATCACTTTCGAGAATTCTAGTATCCTTCACTCAATTAACTCTCATACATTTTTTCCTTTTTTGGCTATCTTGTCCAATAACAATAGAACTTTATTCTTCACATAGATTGGGAGCTTCATGTTCCCATTTCTCGGATCAGACTTGCTCTTTCTGGGGTTACATGGAACTTATTTCCACCCATTGGTAGGATCACTTACATCATACATCTAGTGCTTATTGAAACAATCTTTTGTAGCATTCTTTTTCAGTAGTAGCTCCTCTTCCACCGACCGGCCACCATTCCACATGCACCTTGTTTACAGTAGGGCTATTAGCTTCCCTAGAAACGCCCGAGATGTTATACCCTAACCATATAGGATAAGTATCTTCGTCATTTGGTCTCACGATCAAATATTGGCCGTCCTTCAGATCCATCTTGGGATCATATGGAGCAAGTCCATAATACTTGGGACACTCTTACTTGGGACACTCTTTTTTTTAGGTCCAACATAGTGTTCTTCCTCCTCTTCAGACTCCTCTGTCATCAAGTGGATTGGTTGCTGATCAGGTTGGAATTGACTATGGTCGAGCCTCCATCGGCTTTGAGGTAGCCAATCCTCTCTAAGGATAGTCTTGCTTGTATCCAAACTCTCCAAGAGTGTATGAACTTCACAATACTTTACAAAGGCTTCATTGCATGCTCTCCTTTCTAGTGCAATATGTTTATCTGCTAAGGATTTCTGCCAGTACTTTATATATTCCATTATCTCTTCCATAGTCCGCTCACAGTCCTTCACTTCCTCTGATGGTTTTATAGGCTTAGGCTCTCCCGTTGGCACTATTGATTCACCTCTCACATCCTCTTTCCAAATCAATATATCCTTATCTCCCAGGTTCCACACAGGATCTCCAACCCTTATCTTATATTGCATTATTGACTTTCCATTTTTTACCCAAAACCTAAATTGCAAAGGAGCATTATGTCCAATAATATTTTTACGAGTATAACCCTCTATGAACTCTTTCCAATCGGGGGACTTTTTGTATCAATGAACCAATTGGAGGAGGTTAAGAACCCCGCTTAAATAGCTCCAAAAGTCTCGGATAGGTGGTGACATCATTTTATTGCAATTTGATCCTGTAATGCCCAAACATTGCATCAATATTTTCATGAGTGTGGATAGGTATCAAGTAACCAACATAGACCATTTCAAACACTCCAACCCATGTAAGATACGACAAATATGCCAGCACAATTCTCGCATTTCCGTTTTCCAGCGATAGGAAATCCCTTGTTCCTAACATCAGGTGATGGCTCAAATGCATGTTCTATAATGTTGTAAATATAAGTTTTTCTACCATCATGAGTCTTCTCCTTACAGATTGATCTGGCTTCCACAAGTTCTTGTACTATAAATCTACCAAAGCAGTTGTTGGGGCAGCCACAATCTCCCCCTCTGATAGCTTGCATAGTCTCATTACTACAGTTGTTAGCATCTTTCACAATCCGAATTTTTTCCTTCCTCCTCTTCCTCTTGAGGAAGTTGTATGGCCTTTTTTCTGGTATCAGTACATCCAAAGGGGGTATGGATGGAATGTCATTTTCATCTGCAACAATATTATTTTCTCCAACATGCTCAGTTCTTTGAAGCAACCCTTTTCCTACTATCTCAACACAGTCCACTGGCCAGAGCAACAAGGCTGGCAACTCTAAACCATTATTGATATTATTGCAAGCATCGCAATGTTCGTCCTTTAGCTCAACACTGAAATTCTAAAGTTGTACTGATGAAATGGAAACTCCCACAAAATCATCACCAATAGTTGCCCATTGTAGCAGTGCATGGGATCCCATAGTGTAAGCACACCCTCACCAACAATTCCTCTACTGCACTGATGATGCAAATTCACTTTCTCATCCTTCCATGTTAATCTGAAAACTACTATTCTCCTATCCTCATTGGCAAGAACTGGTTTTTTAGCATTATCTGTACTTGCTTCAGGTGGTTTCTCATTATTATTTGCATTATTCTCTTCTACATCCATGTTGTCCACATTTTTTTTTTAAGGTAAGAACTTTTTGTATTGATCAGATTGGAAGAATTACAATACAAAGATCCCTTATGGATCAGATATAATTTAAGTACAAAAGATCCCATATGGATCTGAATCATATCTGCAATTATAGTACTCATAAGAATCTCTCAACCTCTTCTTCTATCTAACTGGTACTACAGTATGAACATCTTCTCAGTTAAATAGAATACTACAGAGTCGAATGCCCATTTTCCACAAGCTGCAGATAAATCTTGAATGCTCCAAGAAACCTCTTGCAAAAATAGAAATGAAAAGGAAAGAGATGAAGAGTAACCTGAACAATCTCCAGCACTGCTCAGAGAAGCCAACATGCTTGAATCTCTGATCAAAATCAACAGATTTACTACCAAATGTGAAACTAAAAGAGATGCTCCATTATCGGGATGTGCCGATCGGCCACCGACTACGTGAGGGAAGCTAGACACACAGTCGGTAGTCAAAACTCCCTAATTCTGGTTCATGATATCTGGTCTTGATATGGAAGCATCTTCCTGGACACAATCAGGTCCCTAGCTCGGCAATCTCAAATAATCAGATATCCTGTTATAAAACTGTGAAAATTGAGACCAAGAATTTACTCTGGCTCCTTCCAAGAAAACATCTCTAGATCTTTCCGCTAGAAAGAAAGAGCAAGAGGAGGGGAAAAGCTTCCAGCAAAACAGACCTGTAAGAAATATTTAAACTGCCAATAAAAATAAAATCTTGAATCATCTTCTCTCATAGCCTGCTTCAATTTTATTCTACCTTATAGGCATATGCGCCGTTTCGGTGTGTCTATCCATAAATAAACAAAGAAGAACCTACTCTGCAAGATCCAATAACCAAGAAACAAGGATCTTGAGCTGATGGAAACCTATCAAAACTGTTCTAGATCTTTGCTATATTCATGAAAATCACTATATTTACCCAGAGTGGAAGCATCATCCAAAGTGAACTAGTCTCATCCAAAGTGTACAACCAAGGAGTATGCAGCCCTCATCTGATACAAATATGCTTGCCCGTATTTCTTCTTCTTCTGTGACTTGCAAGCCTAAATTGGATAGAAACAAAATCATATGCTATCATTTTCAAAAGCCCAAGCATTTTCTCGAGAATGCAAGGCTCCTGCTCCTGTTCCCAAGTCTGATTCGCCAGCTGATTCTTTAATGAGCATAATAATTTGGTTCAAGAAATCATAATATCTTCAAATGATGCACCCTGGAGTATCTATTTGCTGCAGATGATTGCTTTTCTTCCACTGAACAAGATGGCTCCTGGTACTAGGACTCAGGAGCAACTTTCACATGAGTCTATTCAAGCAATATTTCTGCACTTATCAGTCTATCAGTCCCCACCGCTCTGTGCAAATGGAAGATCACAATTGTCAAAATGGGATTTGCTCTTGGATCAGTCCAAATTCAGCTTCCCAAGAGCCATGTTTACAAGATCAAGGAGGCTCTTCATGTTCTTGGACTTCACAAACAATTGCTATCTGTCAGTAAGATTACTTCAGCTGGTTTTACTGTTTCATTTTGTGAAAATTATTGCCATATTCTAGATTCCAATTCCAACATTGTTCTGACTGGTTCATGAATGGGCAATCTATACAAATTAAATGTGGTCACTCAAGAGGTTGCATGCACTGTTCAAGAATTCAATTGTGTCTCTCATCATGGTTCTTCCTTATCTCATACGTGGCATTCACGTTTGGGGCACCCAACACCATATCGATTCAAATTGCTCTCTTCCAGAGGATTGCTTCCACGAATTTCTTCACCAGAGAATCCATGCCGATCTATCTTCAGATCAAGTTGACCGGGCATATTTTTCCTGCATCAGATTCACGAGCACCTTGGCCTCTTTACCTCATTCATAGTGACGTTTGTGGCCCCTTTTTGGTGCCTATAAATAACAGCTCCAAATATATGTTGCTTTTCTTGGATGACCATACAAAATGTTGCACTTCCTCCTGATTTCCTTCTTGAAGGCTTTGATGTTATCTCCTCTGTTACCCAGCCTGATCTTGATCCGCCACCTGCGCCATTACCATCTCCTACTCCATTATATCCTCCTCCTACCAGTCTTGACGCATCCCCTCCAGCTTCACCATTGTCACTCTCTGATCCAGTTCCATCTGATGCCACCGAAAATGCACCCACTGCTAACATCTCACCATTGTTTGTTCCCACCAGACCTTCTCGTGCTCGTCGTCCTCGAGTCTGCGCAAAAGATTATATCCTCCTGACTGAAGCTTATCCTATTGATCCCATACACTCACTGAGGCCATGACTGGTCCATACAAGAAAGAATGGCAGGAATCCATGCAAGAATAGCATGGCAACGGATGCAATAGCCTAGGAGCAATAGATGCAATAGCCTCCAGCCACATGCTAATGTGGCATATTTCCACCATTAGAACCTCCCTTAGTTCTTATCATGGCTGAACCTTCTGCCAAGTTGAGATCACAATATCCACAAACAAGAATACTAGAGGAACAAGACAAGCTTGAAAGTTGAGCAGAAACTCAATAACCCAACCTAAGGGGTCCGACAACATTTTATGCATATAGACACTTTTCAAGAAACATCGCAGAGTGTTGATACTCTCCCATTTGCTTGCATACTTCTGCCAATGACAACAAAGAATCGATGTGGTAATAATGGTATGCAAGTAAAAGCCCAATTGCATTTGGGTCATGTGATGCAGCACACTCTTCATATCGTTTCTGTGTCTCTATATAATTTGAGGAGTAAACATATCTGAAATAAGCACCATTTTTTGTCTCTACATGCTCTATAGAGACACCACCATCCCATCATGCCAATTATCTATGGTACAACAAGTATGCTCCTTCTCAATGGTCCCTCCCTACTTAGATGCCTATGGCACCTTCTCCCACTTCCAACAAGGCCACTTCCCTCTCCACTTCTTTCAACCGCATTTATAACCTTTGATTTAAATATGTGACGAAGTTCATCCTTAGCTTCAAATTTCTTAGATCCTTGCAGGACCTGGTATAAGCGTCGGTGGTAAGCAAGCAAATCAAAGCATTGATTTGTGATAAATCTGCAGAGTTGCTAGCCCCATTCTCAACCATCAATCTTTTGCCAGTTTGATAAACATCCTCCTAATCGGTGTGCTCTCCAAGACAGTAGGATATTTGCCCTTCCTTTTTGTCTTTTTCGTCTTCTTTGCTTTAGGTGTTATTGAAGGTTTAATAGAAGTTGGATTTCTTCTAATGCACATGAAGAAATAGATTAAGATTATACATTTCCAACAATCCTTTCCAAGCATCCAATTTTGCTTACCCTTGAATGATGGTTGCGTATGATGCTGTGGCTAGCGTATTTCTCTTGGATAAGAGGTATATATTGGTTTATTTATGGTGAAGGCATATTTTATGCTACCTTCATGTTGTATGTGCTATTCCAAGGCTTTGGATTTGTTGGCATAACATACAAATAAGGCCTTTGTCATTGTAGTCATTGTACCTGATACACCATCAGCATGTGCATTGGGACCTCTTAGAGCTACTACTTGAATAAGACATTTATAAGTATTTTATGGAGGGAAAACTTCTGAATTGGGATGAACATGTCATGATACATGCAATTGAACATGGTTTTGTAGAATAATTCAATGACAAAACATCTCTGAATAGTCCTAAAAAATATTTTGCTTCAAAATTACATATTTGGATGTTCTTACAAGTGATCATCGCCTCTATGCTTTTTGGAAACTCATAATCCAACAATTTGACGAAATCAGTGCAATGGAGACAAAATATGTAGCTTATTAAATATTTTATGTGCATGTTCACGATGGAGACAAAACATGTAGGTTATTAATTATTTCATGTAAACATGCAAACGGATTAGAGTCCCCTTAACACTAAAACATCCATTTAGGCAAAATGCATGCATACTATACAACAATGATAATGCACGGATAGAGTGCCTTCAACTCTATAGCATCCACAGTCTCGCTCCACAAGGTGATAGACTCAACCGCTACCTGTGGATACGAGTCTTTGCGAGCCCTCACCATCGCCCACTAGGATGTTATATACCCCATGAAACTTCTAAGTTCTACAGGGTGCATCATGCAGATTCAGATGTGCATATGCCCTATAGGGAATTGTATGATGACATAGAGCGATGTCGCCGGAGGATCATGTGTTTTATTGGGAGATTTCAATGCACGTCGCACAGTGCGGTCGGTCACCTTCGTGGAAATGCCGACTCCAACCCACTTTGGTTAGCGAGGCATCCCAAAGATGCAAGACGCTCCGGGGATCTGATCTCGAGCCTTTGGAAGAGAGTTGGTCCGGCTATGTCGGATCTTTGACATGGTGATGCAATGGTATGCTCGGTGGCGCGATCGGGGGGCTTCACTTGCGAAGCGGCGAAGGCGATGGTGGAGCCAATGTGGTGGACTATCTCCTAGCTCGGTGCGAACTTGATATCATTCGTGATTTAGCGGCGAGTACGAAGGAACAAGAGATGAAGAGACTTTGTCGAGACCACTATCCATTTTATGTCACTTTGGATTGGAGGCACTTTCGATTGGGCGTGGCCACAAAGTGCAGGCACCCCAGGTTTGGGATACAACCCGAACTATAGGAAGCAAGGATATGAGGTGGAGCTTGAGCGTGAGCTGGGCTGAGGGGATTGATGCCCTCTATACATTGCATGATAAGTGTGAATAGTTGGTGAAGGCTTTACCGCAGCTAGCCTGCAAAATGCTTTAAACAAAGAAAGCCCCCAGCAGGGACACTACATAATTCCTCAAAACCCCGGTTTGACGCTGGAATGTAAGGCTCTAAAGAGTCGCCTACGCACCATCTTAGATCACGGCTCGGCCCGCCAGTAGTTCGCTAGGGACTATAAGGCATTCTTGAAATCCAAAAGCATCGCTACATTGCGGAAAATCAGCAACGCATGTTTGATCTATCGATGATGCAGGCAAAAGCCTTTTTGGCATAGAGTGTTGTATAAGAGGCATCAACCACTGAAATGTTACGCGTTTGTTGCTGGAGACGGCCGGGTTGGAGGAGTTGTATGACCCCCGTGAGCAATTGCCGACTCGCTTGCATCAACTAGGAGAAACACTAGAAAACTCTTAGAGGCGGACATCCACGTGGTCTTAGGCATCTTGCTAATGGTAAAGCAAGGACTTGTAGGGACTTCAGGCCGAAGCTGTTGAAATGGGGTGGGCCAGCTTTGCTCGGACCTTTGTGAGGATAATCAATCAGGCCATCGAGAGGGCCTCCCGCAGAATGGATGGTTAGCAAGATCACCCCTATTCATAAGGCGAGAAGTTGTGGATGACTCCACCAACTACCATATTATCATGGTGAGCTCGTTACTCGCTAAAAACTTCTAGCGTGGGTCTTTGGAGAAGAAGGTAACATAATGGGCGGAGGCCCGAGGCGTCGGTTGGCCGTGCAGTTTCCGCCCTATTCATCCACTCCACGGTGATCATATTTTACTCTCCAAAATCCTTATGGAAGCTAGTCGCAATGCCGCGGCGTGACTGTATTGTTGTTTCGTGGATTTTAAAGCGGCGATATGATCTCGGTCCCTGGGGACTGTTGTGGCAATGCTTGTTTCGTGAGCTACATGTCCCACAGATTTGCTCGTAATGCCATCTACCGGGCCGTATGGGCGTAATATATGCCACTTTGCTCAAGGCCGCACCAACGGTGACCAAGCACCATAGGTGTTAAACGGGGATGCCCGTTATCTCCAACACTTTTTGGACTCTATATTGACAAGTTGGAGACCCGGATGCAAGAACATGGAGGTGGTGGCCCACAGTTGCGAGAGGCATATACTGAAAACAGCTTGCTCTATGCATCGTATCCGGGCTTATTATCCCATACTGACCCGAGAGTATGCGAGGAACATTTGGATGCTCTCATCAAGTGCGGACATAGCGGGAATGACATCCAACCGCCAGAAAACCAAGCCGTTGCCAATCCTCGCAGGCAAAGATGATATCAGACTTCTATTACGAGAGGACAAAGGATGGAAGTTGTAAGGACCTTTAAGTATCGGGGAATCGATTTCTCGCTAACATGCTATGGGATGACCGTGTAGAAAGAAGGGCCGGCCAAGGATGGAAAGCCCCAGGCATGCAATGCGTAATAGCCGCCACAGAACAGATCTCGCGATTGACGCATAAAAGCACACTTGTTCCGAACTTTTCGTGGAACGATCTAGCGTATGGGGTAGAGGTCCGAGGGCGGCCCGATTAGCAAAACTTGGGATAAGCTAGAGAGAGTGCGAAGGCTTTCCCCGACATGACCTACCAGCGCCAAGGACACTGGATTGCCTTATCCAATTTTTCTCCGTATGAATCGGCTTTTGGCCCCGCAACGATACGCTATCTTGCCCAGTACCTCCGGCGATTTCCATATAAGATTGAAATGGATGCACAACGTCTTCCTCCCCGCTCGTTATTGGCACAAGGGCATAACGTCAAGAGAGTATGGCAAGAGCATTGTAGGGGATGGTTCGCGACGATGGTCCATAGACTATCAACACATTGTGGATATGTCTGGATATCGCAGAAGGCAGAGCTGCATTTGAATCTTGGCGCTTTCTTGTGCCTCTTTGTGGGATCGCCCACTCTTGCAAAGCCCAAAAGAGGGCACTACCACCTGCTGTGTCAATCATGTCACTTGAACACGGCCCCCCACCGGTGTCGAAGGCACACATTTCCACCAAGAAACGAAGAGCTATAGCGCGCAATAAGGATGTGGTCCCACCATCTCGAAATTGAGACGGGCGGCGGGTAACGGATGGAGGAGCGGAATCCCGACATGAGAGATTATGCCGATCTTTGTCACATCAGATAGTAGGAGATGAACACCATGCTCTGGGAATGCCCAAAGATATGCACACATCCAAGCAACTCATGCCGATCTCAGATGCTCTGAGATAGCAATTACCAACTATTGGCTTCGCCAATGGTGGCACGCCTTAAGATCCTACATTATGCAAGTCTCCACCGTTAGAGAGTCCCTCAAAGCCAGGAATTTGGCCCAAATAGGGCCCCTCAGCGCCTACTATAAGGGTTTTTCCTCCCACATGGGGGTTTTTCATCCCAAGTGGTAGAGATGCATTGTCTGAGTTTACGTGGTTTTATTTTGTGTTTGGAAACTTTATTTGTATTGTAAAAGCGATCTCATAGGCGGTTGGCCTCTCGTGGGCGTTAAAATATACTTCGTTCCTTCCTTCCTTCCTTCCTTCCTTCCTTTCTTCCTTCCTTCCTTCCTTCTAAACATCCACTTTGGCAAAATGTGTGCATCATTTGAGGGCTATACAACAATGATAACATAGCTTAAAATTTTGACATCTACTAAAGATGATTGGAAGTCCTTAATAGTTAAGATAATCATTTTCATTAAAGTTGAAGGTGTTTGTAAACTAAATTGTTGCCCAGTTTCTAGTTTCTGTAGACAACCTTAAAACATGCTAATACATAACACCTTACATCTATAGATTATGGTCATCGCACTTTAATGCCAAGGGCCCAACACAAGTTTATTAAAACTTTCTCTCCTATGTACTTTTTGAGATTATGATACATAGTATCATGATACTGAGCACTTGGTCTTAGCACATTTTATTGCTAGACCAATGAAACTGCTTGCAATTTAAGTAGAATATAAGGAAAACATAATTTATCCTCTCTTTTTTCTTATTGGTGAAATGCCTGATTTCACCTCTTAGCACATTTTATTTGCTAGAACAATGAAACTACTTGCAATTTAAGAAGAAGACATAACTCATCCTCTCTATTTCTTATTAGTCCAATGTGCACAACTTATGCAGTAACTAGTTTGTCTATAATTTGCTTGTCATTTTGATTTGAAACCAGTATGGAATTAGGACCATGTCCCATGTGGCTTAAAAAAATGATAAAACTATATTTGGCCTAATTAATTTAAGGCTCTAACGGCCCTGTCCAGATCTCTCGATTTTCTGACCGTTGCACTCCCCATTCAAATTATCGAAACCATACCTCATCCATCATCTCCGCCCAAAATTTCTTGCAGAATCAATGCGCATCAATTGCCCCAATTGGATTTCCATCTCTGTTACTCGCCATTTTGTCCTTGATTCGTCCAATTCTACTCTTTATGCTCTAAATTTCCGATCAATTGAAATTTGGCAGTCATTGGTGCTTAACATTTTAGTAAGTCCGGCAGCAACTCTGTTTTCAACATGCCCAGCTCGCCAGATCAAAATTTTGGGTGTCCCCTAAGCTCCAAGAGGAGCTCCTTTCCCATGGGTCCTCATCAAATGCAAAGGCGAGATTTGGGACCTTGGAGCCATGTTAATCCGCTCTTCACAGCCATGCCAGAGGATCCGGCAGATGGTAAGGAAGTTAGCAGCATTTCTTGCTCCAAGCTATCAGCTCTAGTATCTAACAAATGCACATTTTGCAGATCTTTCACCCTCTGGGCTGTCTCCGGCAATGAGGCAATTTGCAAATTTTCGAAGGTCTTATGAAGATTTCAAGGAAAATAAGGAAGTGGGGAGATTTTTTCTGCAGGAAAAAGCTCCAAGAAGCCCCCAAAGAACCCAGTTAAGAAGCCAAAATCTGTTGAAAAGAAGGTACTGGGTGAACGAAATGTTCTCGGCGATGCTAACTGCGATGGAATGATTCATGTTTTGGCAGACAAGTCTTTCGAGGATTTGGAAAATGCAAAGAATAGAACGTCTTGTGTTCTTGACAAAGATGAGGGTGCTTTTGCAAAGCCAAGCATGGCTATGGCAGATTTACCATCTCCTTTCTCGCCCATCGAAGCATCTAATTCTAATTCGGAAGACTCCACCGTTCTGCCAACAAGTTCTGACGAGTCTTTAAATCTACCACTAATTCTTGACGACTCTCCAATTCTGCCAGAAAGCCCACTATGTGCCAACGATCCAAATGCGACTCCATACGATCCGCAGGTAAATTTGCTCTCACCTAGACCTCAGTTTTTGAGATACAGACCGGACTGGAGGATAGAACTGCTTAGTAGTTTTGAAGAAACAGATCCCCATCAGAGGGTTGGTGAAACCAGCCCATCACAGAGGAAATTTTCTTTGAGTTTGGAAGATTTGGTGGATCAACACAAAGAAAAGATTGCAGAAGTTGTTGATAATTCTGCCATTGAAGAAAAGATTGAAGAAATTGTTGCTGAATCTGCCACAGCTGGTTTCAAGAACAACATGGCAGATCATGTTTTAGGGGTCCATGCTAATGTGGAAGAAAGCATAGCATCCATGGATCTGGTAGATGTGCCATTGCATGAAGATGCTCTTCCTGATACAAAGACACGAGAAATGCAGACTGCTGATCTTCAAGAATGTGGTTCCAGACATGGAATTTCAAAAGGTTTGCTCTCTGCTATGATACTTGGAACCTTGTTTGGTGTAGTTCTTTGTCTTTTGGTCCAAGTTCCTGCTCTTGCACCCCATTCTAGCAATCAGGATTCCTTGCCATTAATTTGGTATGCACATAGCCATGCTTATCTGCAGCAGATTAAGCCTTTTGTTGTAAGTTGGATCGACAAAGTTGCTCCCGAGCATTACAAGCAAGATATTGAAGCTTTGCAGGAAAGGATGGAAAAAATTCTGAGCTCTTTTCATTCTCATCCTCTATATATTAAACTTCAGAATGTCAAAGATTACATCTTGGCTTACTTGTCTGAGTATGCATCCTCTATTTGGTTCTCAATGTATGGCACTCCACAGCATTATCTGCCATTGGAAGAGAATGCATATTTTGATGATTGGGATTGGTTTTCTGAGTATGACATCCTTGCAGACGAGGAATTTTTTGGCTCGACTTATGGAAGTCCTGAAGATGCCACAGATAATCTTTTTAATACTGATTCACCAGCTCTAAATGCCCTGTTGTCTGCCATTGTTTCTGGAACAGATGATGAAATTCAGCTCAGATACATTGAAATGATGGAGCAAGATGAATATAATATTATTGACAGTCTATGATTTATATGGGGGAACATTTGTTCAGCGATGAGGATTATCCCATTGGATTCCCTGATAGAATTGCTATTGGTGAAACCAAACTTCCAAAGGAAGATACTAATTTGACTGTGGATCACTCTATAGATGAATCAAAAGTAGAAGATATAGATTCTTCATCAGAATTAGAGAATTTTCCTCCTGTGGAATGTTTTGAAGAGGATATTGCCAGATTTGCTCCTCTATCTAGCACCAGTTTTGATGATCAATACTCTGATGAATCTTCACCTGCTGAGGTTGTGTGGGAACTTGAGTAATACAGAAATGGTAGACTTGGCTGCTCGCAAGACAGATCAGGAACAGAGAAATCCGATGGCCAAACAATCAAACAGCTCTCATTATCAATATTTGAATGGAGAAGAAGTCAGTAGAGATGAGTCTCGACCCTTAATTACAAAACCTCAGCTATCTTCATCAGTATCTTTACTTGCAGATAGAGCAGGGAACTCAATTGACAGTATTCAGGGAGAGCTAAAACAGGGCAGTCATATAAGCAGGCAATTGAATAGGGTCAATGAAATAATCATATTGCCTCTGCAAAATTGGCAGGTTGCTCTACTCTACGCATTGTTGCTGATTATGGGGTCTTCTGCGATGGTCTATCCACTAGTGGCTAAATACTTCAGGAATCAGAAAAACAAATGCAAAGTCCAATCTGCACAGAAACTCAAGGCATCAAAAGTTTCAGACAAGAAGTTCTCAGTTATGGAGACCCCAGCCCTTCTTGCAAGTCCAGTCGCTGGAAGATTTGACTCACAGAGCAACCAGGACAGTAGCCCTAGTCCTAGTCCCAACCCTAACCCTAAATCAACTCCTGCAGGAAAAAGACAGGGCAGAAAGACGAAATCAGGGGAAATGATAGTTGCAAGCGAAGCCAGTTTAGAAGATGGTTCATCTCCTTATGGAAGCTTCACAGCTTACAAGCAGACTCTGGTCAACGAGGTAAGATCAACTTTGGATTCCTTTAAATTCATAACAAATTTTTGAGCAAAATGACTGATAAATCTGATGCTGTGACACAGGGATCTGGAGCAGAAAAGATACTGAAACTCACCCCAGTAAGGAGATCTAGCCGAATACGAGGGCAAGTTATCTCGCCTGTGCGGAGAAGGCTGTAGCCCTGTGTCCTATATCATTTCTATTCAGTTGATAACTGATGTTATCAACGAACGACGACCCATTTCAAAAAATTCCTCGTCTGATTATTTTTATTATTTTAAGCTGCGTATATTAACAAAGCTTAATATATATATGTACACATTTCATGTACCAATCTTTTTCCAAAGGTCCACAATCTAGTTCCATCCTTGAACATTCAGGACAAATGTAACTGACTTTTTACCCAAAATAGCCTATGCTAACTATTTAATGTGCCATGAGTAAGTCAATTTTGTCAAGTGCAAGGCTGCAGAGAAGTCTGATAAGCAAGATTAAATGGCATCAAACCAGTATAAAGAAAATGGCAAGAAGATTGGTTGTCACAAAACAGTAAAGGATTCATCACTCTAAAATGATGAACCTTGCATCCAATGATGATTGACCAGTCCTATTCTGCAAAGTTAGCCACTGCTCATGCTCTCGGGCACTCCCCACAAGTAAAAGTGCAGAACTCCCCAATAGTTCTAAATGCTCTGTGACTTAGATCCATCATCTACACTTCACAATCCTCAAATCAAATGACTGCCTATGGTCCCAATACCATACCAAGCCTACCAAGATAACATCTCATGGCTTGAAACATAGATATGTTTGCATGATAAACGAACGATCTAATAATTCTTTAATGCCAATTTCTGCTAAGCAGATATCGCCGTGAATTCTACAAGCACCAAGAAAAGACATCCAAACAACTTCATCAACTTGGCAGGACATCATGTCAATAAAGTCCTTTGCCTCATGCAAGTACCCTGAACGGCCAAAAAGATCAACCATGCACGCATAATGCTCTGCCGTTGGTCTAATTTTATTAGTTTCCATCATAGAGTGGAAGGAATGAAGTCCTTCATTCACCAGTCCTACATGACTACATGCTGCCAAAACAGAAACAAAAGTGCTAGAATCTAGATTTACAGCATTTTTCTGCATTTCAGCGAAGAGTTTGAGAGTTTTCGCCCCATCTCCATGATTAGCATATCCTGTGATTATCATGGTCCAAGAAATTGCATCTTGCATAAGTAACCTATCAAAGGTAGAACATGCATCACTTATGTTTCCACAGTCATTGTACATGCCGATAATGGCACTCCCAGTTACTATATCTAGACCCTGTTCATTTACTATGAGAATGGTATGCACAAGTTTCCCACAAGATAAATTGCCTACATTAGCACATGCACAGAGAAGACCCACATGTGTCACCTTTGTTGACACAAATCCCAACTGGCACATTTGCTGGAATATTTTGATTGCCTTGTTTCCCTCGTATTCACAGCATTCTGAAATCATGGTATTCCATGAAATCTCATCCCAGCTATCCATTGTAACGAACACTTGATGCAAGTCCTCCAAACTTCCACACCGAGAATACATGGCAACCAGTGCATTTTCGACAAAGAGATTTGGTGGCAATATGCTTCTCATAATTCGGGCATGAATGTATTTACCCCAACCAAGAACCTTCCCATTCATGCATGCACTTAGAACAGCCACATGCGTGATATTGTCTGGATAAAAGCCCTGCTGCACCATTTCATTAAAAAGCTTTATAGCCGCCATACAATTAGAAGACCCGGAGATCACTGCATTCCATAAAGCCACAACCAATGAAGGAATCCTTTCAAACACCCGAATTGCATCATCAGTGCTCCCACATTTCAAGTACATATCAATAAGTGCACTATTAAGCTGCATATCAACAACAGTTCCGCCGTTTATACAATGAGCATGAATAAATTTACCCCATTCTAAGGTTTCTGCATTGACACATGCACTTAGGATGGCTACGTACGTAACATTGTTAGGTCTAAACCCCTGCTGCTGCATTTCATCAAAAACTTTCATAACAGCGTGCATGTTTTCAGTAAGAGCACATCCTGAAATTATCGTCGTCCATGAAATGACATCTTGTGAACTCATACTCATGAAGACTTTACAACCATCTTCAAGGCAACCACATTTTGCATACATGTCAATGAGGCTACTCCCAATGGACAAAGTTAGGTCCAGTCCAGCTTTTAGCAGACTTGCATGAATATATTTACCCCAGTCCAAAGCAACTGTAATAGCACAAGCAGCAAAAATGTTAAGAAATGTCACTCTGTCTGGTTTAAAGCCATGTTGTTGCATTTGCGTAAAGAAATCAATAGAATTTGCCCCTTGTCCAAGGCATTTGTATCCTGTAATGATTACATTCCAAGACACAACGTCATGAACAGGCAACCTCTCAAACATTTTGTAAGCATCACCAATGCTCCCGCTTTTGGCATACATGGTAATTATGATATTTCCAACAAAAATTTCAAACCCTGCTCCTGCCTTCATGAGATGTGCATGAATGAATTTACCCCATTCTAGAGCCAAGGAATTTGCACATGCACTCAAAACACTAACATATGTAAATTTGTTTGGTTTCAATCCATGATGCTCCATTTGCCCAAAAAGACTAATAACCTCATCAAAGTAGCCATGCTGAGAACATCCTGCAATAATTATTGTCCAAGTAAATATATTATGTTCAGGCATGTTTCCAAAGACCATTTGCGCATTCACTAGCCACACTTAGCGTACATGTTAACAAGAGTGTTCTCAAAAAGAATGTTTGGCCTAAACCCAGTTTTAATAATGTGAGCGTGAACTTTGTTTCCCTCTGCTAAAGCCCTTGCCTTGATGCATGCCTGCAGGAGGCACATGTAAGTATCATATGGAAGCCGATAATCAATAAGATCAACAACAGTAATAGCTTCATGCAATTGCCCTGAATTACAAAGCATTCTGATTTGGGAACATCTGCTACGAACTAGGGGCACACGACCCTTTGCAGTTCTCCAACTGGCGATGCGAGAATCAACGCCTTGACTGCAAAATACTGATACTTGTATAACATGTCATGCACATCTCACTATAGTTAACAAAAAGCAAGTAATCTACAAAAGTACCGTCGTCTGTGTCATATGGTGGATTGGACACATCTTCAATGCCAGAACTAGGAACACGTACAAACTGCATTCGGTTCGGATTACCAGCATTTGAAAGATTGTCATTTGAATCTTCTAATCTGGTGTTGGTGTTCTCATAAACCTGACGCTAACAGTGTCAGGTTATAGATGTTATGGAAGGGGGAAAAAAAAGGAGAAGCAGCTTACCAGAGCGATAGAGCGCCCCATGAGGCATTGGTGCAATGCCGCTGACATACTTGTCAATTGCAAGATCAGACTTTCTACTTACAATGTATCGTAAATAAATATGAAAGGCTCTTGTATAAAAGAATGACCCCACGGCAAATGTGCCGTGGGTCATTCTTCTAACGTGAATGTGTGAATGTCAGGTGGCAGTTTTTCTGCCGACGTGGCGAAAACCTTCTTGTTTGTCGTCTCTGTCATTTTCTTTCCCTCCCTCCACACAGCAAGTTCTTTCGGCCGAGCTATGGCGACGTGAGGGCGCTGCGGCATTTTTGCGGCTAAGGCGAGTCGCTGCACCTTAATCTACCTAAATGCTAAGTTAGATTTCAATTTTTTTAAACCTAACATTGTTTTTTGCTCTGTTTCTTATAGAAGCAGCGGCGGTTTGAAGGCGCATCGGCATTTTTGAGGTTAAGGTGAGGCACTGCACTGATCTTTCGCGAAATGTTTAAGTTTTTTTTCAAGATTCATGATCTGACCTTATTTTACTTGTTTTTTCTGCCTTCGGCGCCAGCGTCCTTCAAGAACGACGATATAGCGGCTGCTTTGTTCTTTGTGGCGAGTTTTCTTTAAAATCTTTGTAAGATATTAGTATTTCTTGCAAGATTTACAATATTTTCTTCTAATCTTGTCTTTCGTTATGTGCAGGTTCTTTTAATATGGTTGGAGGTGCGGGATGGCTACTATCTTGAAGCTTTTTTGTTTAGCTTAGCCATAGATGACATGCAAGAAATTCAGTGAAATGCTGAAGAAGTAGGTTCTGAACTATGAGTTCTGTGTTTTTTGCAATGTAACTCATGATTCAACTGAAGTAGTTGGATCAAATGTTGGAATTTGAATGCTGTGCACTTGAGACTATTATTTGTTGTGGGATGTTCGTAATTTATTGTGTTTAACTGTAAATCTATGCTTAACTGCCTCATTATCTCTGTGTCTGCTTAAAATTCTGGATTTAATTCTGAAATAACAGTGGGGTAAAAAAGTTCAGAATATCGATTGAAGTTAAGAATGTAGGGTAAAAACTTGAGCTTCACTTTCTGTAAAAGAATGATGTCCACGTGGCATCGCACGATTGGACTACGTAAATGTAAGCTGCCATTTTTTCTGACCTCTACGCCTATGGTGTGTTGCCACGTGGCACACATTCTTTTAGAGAATGTTGGGCTAGATTGATATTTTTTTATTTTTACCTTAGATTCTTACATTTTTACTCTACATTTTATGTTTTACCCTACATTCCAACAATTTTACCCTACATTCTGGGTTTTCTACCCTACATTCAGCTATTTCAACTTACATTCTGAAATACACTGCAATTTATAGGTCAAAAACGAGCTGCATTAGTGTATCTCCATGTGTGACAGCCATGGTAACTATAATCCTGGATCAGTTTGGTTAGGGGTTTATTCGCACCCTCCGTTAAGTTAATGAAAAATAACTACCTAGTTAAACTTCATTATAATAACTACATTTAGTGTAAAAATAGTTAAGGTAATAAAAATTAACTAGCTAGGTATAAAGATAATAAAAATCAACTACCTAGTTAAACTTTATTATAACAAGTGCGTTCACACTAGAAATAATTAAGTTTATGTTAAACGAAGGACGAAAAGACTATATTCGAGAATAAAAATCAAGATACATAATCTATCTATGTATAATACTAATGGAGTTTTGGGATAATCTGTGCGCGATCTTGTACGTTGAATTTTTTAACTTATTTTCATCTGTTGATTTTGGCGGTTTTGTTTGATGTGACGTTGAGGCTCTCTTCTTCCTGGGAAATAGGCGCCTTCATCTTCTTTCTTCTTGCCGATCATCCTTTTGGTTTAGACGAAAAGGAAATTACGAGAAGCAAATGCGTGAACGGTCCGCTTCCGACTCCGTGTTTGTGCCGTAATGTGGATGGCTTAATGTTTGTCAATTCCTTGTTCGTGATACATAGCAGCCTTCACCCATAAAATCAAGCTAAATGCAATGGAGCTAAATCGGTTTCTGAGATGGGTTCAAGCTCAGAGCATTACTTTGAGCTACGCCGAGATGCGTAGTCCAGATGCCCATTCCATAAATGGCATTTGCAGTAAGGTCCGATTTGCTGGTTTCTTGCTCAATCAATGACTGCCCCGGATTCGTTTTATCTTATCGTATTGACATTCATCAAGTTAAGCCAAACGATCAAAGCGGTCAAATCTTCTTTCTCCTCGAACTTTTGCATCACAGAATTCGATTCCGATTGCCTTATATCTGTAAGGCCCCAACCTTTACTAAATAAAACCGATCAACTAACAATGACATGGCTTCCGATTTGTTTGCAATAACTTAAATTGGATGCCGGATTAAACTTCCAATGTCCAATCATTGCCATGCATATCAGCACTTAGAGGCAATTTTCACAAGCGGGCCTATATGTGTTGAATGTATCTTTATGAAGCGATCGAATAAAGCAAACCACGCAAAACACACCAAAGGCAAAAAGATTCCCCTAGATTCTTAAGTTTCCACAAAGATAGCTCTGGATTCTAAGAGATTATTCAAGATTCCTCTAGATTCCACATCTCAGAATCTATGAAGATTCTTCCAGGTTCTCCATTCCATCAAGATTCCCCCAGATTATCAAAGATTTCATCAAGATTCCCCCATAGATTCCTTAATGGCTAGGATTTATCCTCACCTTTTGATCTAACGGTTAGAATCTGCTACACCAAATCGACTTTTTGGCGCATTCCTGACAAATTTCTTCTTTCCTTTTGATCCAACATTGGGTTGCCCTCGAGAGCAAAAAAAGACAGCCATCCGAAAAGATGTTCGCCTATATTTGAGGCTACCTATCTTCTATTTTGTTCAAATCTATTAAGCTAATAATGCATTTCTGAAAACCTTGAGACCATTAAGCATAGGATGTGTAGTCATTAATTATATACACCATGTCAAGTTAGAAAGAGCTTCTATTTATAAGAGTGCAGGAAGAGATTAGGAGAGAGTTTGTTATTTAATTTCCAAAACATTCAGGATTTGTGTTTTGTAGATAAGTTAGTCTAGAACAATTTGTCTAAAGTTGGAGACAATCATTCCAGTATATGTTAATGATGGCACTATAATGTCATAACATAAAGGATCTTTCTGCCTTCTCACAAAATAGATGATAAGCGCCCTTCTCTCCCTTTGGCTTATTACCATGACATGTTTCACGTCCTTGGATTCCGAAATATATTGAGAGTATGGTAATGAGCTCAAATTCAATTTGTTCACAAATACAACATGCATGAGTGTCTATTCTGTGACATGATTCCAGTTGACCCTCTTTCATCATGGTGGCACAAAGATACCAAGTCGCATAGCTGCTGCCAGAAAAGAATGAGCATTGATGCTTTTGTCTGTAACTCCCTCTCATTGAACAGGTCTACCCATTTGGTTTCGTGCATTTTAAAAAGGATACTCAAAGCAAAATGTGTACATAGGCATAAAACAATGCAAGCCATGCATATAGCTAACTTAGATATTGTAGTTTAGCTTCAATTTCAGAAGCTTCCTTTATCTCCCTCACAACTCTCGCAATCAATGCCCTTTATGATCCTATTGGCTCTACACAGTGCATTGCCACTATTGCCACTACCGTCTAAACAAAGGCCCAAATGTCGGATCTATAATTTGCCCAATATTGCCCTTTTGTAAAAGCTCCCTTCCCCGTAGTTCTAAACAAGAATATAGTCACTCGTTAACCCATACTCAGACATGTTTTTGCAAACAAAATCGAAGAGTGCAAAATATCTCTGTTGTTTGAAAGTAAACATGTATTATAGTGTGGCACTTACTATTTCGATATCCCGATATCTTGTAATCGCATTTAGTGGCATTGGTGACTGCAAGTTGCACCACTGTTTCAACAACTTCCAAGCAAGACCCCGGGGGGTTCACTTATAGTAAGGGGGGTATGCCATGTGCGTGCATAGGGTGATCAAAAACACCCCCATATACGATTTCTTGAAAGGCAAATTCACCCCTTTTCAGACAAAAGTTTACCCCAAGTAGTGGCAAAACCCCCTACCTCTTATACGATAATATGGAAATGGGTCGAAAAAACCCCTACAAGTCACTCACAGGGCATTGTATGGCACTTACAGTGAATCCCCCTTGAGCAAGACAAGCAAAGTGAATCCCTTTTGAGTTACCAATGTGTTTAACATGTTTCTCAATTGGATCATAGCCATTTTTGTCTATAATCTCATGTTTCTGAATTATCTGCATCAATGGATATTACAGTTCAAGACCCATTTATATGCAATGTGGGGGATTTTTCTCTATCTGAATTTTGATACATGATTCTTCTTTTTGGTTCTGTTTATTTATAGACTAGATAAGAAGGTTGTATAAATAAGAAAAAAACTTTGAGATATGACACTGGATCTTTGTATTATAAATGCAGGGTGAGGCATAAACTTCGTCCCATAAGTAGATCAAAATATCCTCTTTTCTAAGAAAGTAGAGTCGTGGTTGCTATTTGAGTTTACTTATCCTTTACACTTACTACATTATACATCACCATGTGAATAAATAATTTTCTATAATGCAGCTTCACTTATTAACGCCGAGCAATGTCGCTATATGTCGGCATATCCGATAAGTTGAAAGACATTGAACATATTTGGAATCCCAATTTCTTTTGTCAATTTGTTTCTTCCCAATTTGTTTTATGTTGAAGGTTCCACATTATTTTACTGTTCTTATCTTCAACATGCAATCTTTTGCTGCGATTTATACAAGGGACATGGATAAGCTGATGGCTACAAATGCAAGGAAATTTTTAACCCTGTGTCTAAGATAAGTTTCAACAGATTATTTGCTCTAAACGGTTGTAGACCAGCTCATTCATTTTTAGGTAATTCCGGCACACCATCCTTAACATATAACCAAAACAACATAGCAACGACCAACAACTGTCTTACAATATTAACAAATCGAAGTCTTATAGCATTAACAAATCAAAACTGTGCGAATTGTCAAAATTCCTTATAATATTTATTTATTTGTTTTAACACAAAAATAAAAGAACAATTACTCTATCATTAAAAATGTGTACACAAACTTTACCATTGAACCTTATTTACAATCAATATGCCGAATGCCAATTGTGCATGAACCGGACTCACCATCCAAATCATACCTCAATAAGAACACATATTCACATGCATTAGTCTCTATGAATCCCATTTGCAAGATGATGTAATTCTACTGCTTGGAGACGTGATTCAAATCATTTATAGTTTCAAACATAGTGAATTAAAATTCTCGGTAACAACTTTAGAATCTACAAAACATGTGCCTGCATGACGTGAATATGTAATAACGAGAGAGAAAGTCAAGCTGGCATCCTAGGATTGTAATATTAGGCAAGGTTTCAAACATACAATTGCCTAACTTATGAACGCAAATTTTCAAGGATGACTCAACGATGTTATGAATTTGAAATTCACCTCAACCTTATGCCCTTATCCCTCCCATCTACAACACAGTATACCACAAATATATTAATTAGTCAATACCCTGCCATAGTATAACATGTTTGCAATTGTATTTAGCATCACAAACATACAAGCAAAGATTCTTCTACACGAACCATACATCTCTTTAGTAAACTAACAATCTATCTTGTTAATTTGGCTTTTTCCGGTTTGGCCAAAAATATTTTTGGAATTGTTTTGAAGTTATTTTCCTAAGGTTTTGGTTTATTTCTTGGTAGTGAATAATTTCCGATTTGCCCAAAATTGAGAAAAACTTTAGTATGATTTCGAAAAAGAGGATTTTTTCGCTTTCGAGAGTAGGTTAATCCTTCCTCGCCGTGATCGAGGCATGCATGCCACGATTGTTCAATCTATCGGGTTTGAATGGTGGACATTCTTATCCCCGAAGTTCTTCTGTGATGGTAGAGGGACAATGCATGTTAATTTGGATTACTAAGAAGCATAGTGCATTGTATGATCCTTTATCCGGACCTCGGGCCGCACAATCCACCTAAGGCGAGCCACTTTTGAGCAAAACAAAAGGTAGATTCGATGAACTTCTCATGTCATCGTTGATTTTGATTTTGGTTTTGCCATATATTCTCGATTCTTATTTTCTTCAATTCGCTAGATGTTTTGTATCAAGATGATCTTTAGGCAAAGATAAATGGGTACACAGTGGATTGAGGCCAAATAGCAAAGGATGTTCAATTACGCATATCTTTGGAGCCAAATGATTTTGAGTTTGAGGTTTTCATTTGCATTGGCGGTACCATATGGCGATGTTTACCCTTTTATCCAAACGAGCAAACAAAACATGGTTTTGTATATTAATCTGCTAGAAGTTCAACCACCCATATGAGTAAGAATTTAATAAATCACTTCAATTTTCGTGTCTCTAATCATTCGTGATTTTTATATATTGCGAGAATAGACAAATTTGTGATATTTTTTGCTTCTTTAAGCAAAGAATATCCATGGTAAAGCAACAAAAGCTCGGTTTTTAAAAGAAAAATTATGGAATTATGGATCATGCATATGTTTAGAACTTTCCTACCATATAGATTAAGATTTTTTTGGAGCATGTGCTTTGGATGTTGCCAATTTTGTGCTACTTTGGGCAGAATGCATATTTCGTCTGCTAACTTTGGTTTTATTCTTCCAAAGATCCTCTCGCTGCATAGAACCTTATTTTGGGCCTCGCTAACTTTGGTCTTATTCTTCCAATTTCGTGCTTTTGATAGGCAATGTACACTTCTCATCTTGAAGGTAAATTTCCATGCATAGGTGGAACAAAAGTAGGTTCTAATTCCAATTTGAAGATTTAGTACTTACGAAGCTCTTAGGTTTTCAAGAAGTTCCATCTATTTGTCTCTTCGTGTCAGATTTGCACAAGGTTCTATTTCCATTCAATTCCGTTTCTAAGACCATCAACACTGAAATAATTTTGCCAAAGAGGAAGTTACACAAAGCAAGCCTATCGTACCTAATTTCCAAAGACTCCATTACTGAACTCTTTTTATTTGGTTTGGCATCTAGAACAATAGGTTTCTTATGTTTGTAGGTTTCTTACATTTTTTGTCGACGCTTCTAACCATATCGCTTCGATTGAGACAATAAAGGAGCAGTTCGCGAAGTGAACCCAAGCATGGACAATAAGTCTTTAGCTCGACAACTAAAATAACCTAGGTATTTTTTTCATCTTCTCTTGATGTTATTGCCAATGTTTTGGTTGCAGATTTGCTTCCAGCATTACTTTAAAGTTATATGCTTGAAGGAGATTGGTGAACATATGTTCTAGGTAGCTTCTCACAAGTTGTCTAGTCTTCTAGTCAATCTCACCAAAACAGAGCCCTAACCCAATCCCGGCGGGCAACTGCAAGTGAGGGCATAAAACCCGACCAATGCTCAAGGATCTCAACGATGAAGGCCACAACAAAGAGAGGGCTCACACCCGCCTAAACCGACTCACAAGGGCATTCACACCCGATACAATTTGCACCACCCGCCATGTAAGCACCCTAACCTTCTGGTGGAGGAAGTGAGCTCCATGTCCACGCCCAAACCGAGCGCCATCGAGAACCCGAAGTCGACAAATAAAATGGATTTTGATTTGGGTCCCCATTGATGGACTTTGAATTTCAGTTTTATTCTTTATTTTTTCGGCCACGTAGATGTCGATGGAGCAAGTAGTACAATAAAAGAATTACCATATTTTATTTCCTCCAAAGCGATTTCAAGTATTGCACTCTAGATATTTGAGTCTTAGCTCCGGATGTTGAATGGAGAGAACTTTGGCATTTACAACATGGACCATTTACACCATCTAAAATATTCACGACGTGGTTTTTTATTGCCTCCCTTGCCCACATATAAGACAATCTCAAATCGATCATACGATCATATAAAGACACCACCCTCTTCCCTACCTCCCCTTCAGGAAAGCATAAAATTTACACCATAGTATTAAATTTAAACCATACTATTTTAATGTGTGACATGGTATTCAAACGCGTCAATACACGTTTCCAAGTTAAACGTTTCCACCGATCCTTTACTTTAGTGATGGTATTTGAAAAAAGAATTGTGTTATGCTTTCCTAATTTGTTAAAGTTTTTGCTTGGTATATTGAGAAAAATAAATTGTGCTTTCACAATTTCTTGATGGGATCGATCTTTTCTACTCTACACAAAAAAATTTCAGAGCTTGAATTATTTGCATTATTCATATGCAATAACGTTTAGCATACACAATTTCTCATCCCTGGCATAGGTGTACAACAATGCCAAGCATGAGAAGTTGTGTGCATGGGGCATGCACACCCTGTTTCCCATCCAAAAACAATCCTTTCCATCATGCCCTTCCACAATAAAAATTTGTATTCCTCACCCCCACCACACATCCTGCCTCCCATCCAAAACAATCCTTCCCATCATGCCCTTCCACAATAAAAATTTGTATTCCTCATCCCCACTACTACTGACATCTCTATTTGATTTACTTGACAAAAGATGTCTTCACAAAAGAGATCAAAATTCTAGGTATAAGATTCTATGCCTCTAAATGCCATTGATGCATGAGATATATACAATCACATGATAAGATCATACTACAATTAGAGTTTAGTTTAATCAAGATGTGGCTAACTTGAAGAATGAGTGGGTAATTAATGATTTGCATTCCAAGCTTTTGGGAATGAGGGGTGTATTGTTAAAGTTCTTCAATCATAGCGAGCAACTATTTTTTCTCATACATGATTTTATATGAAGGTACCGTAGCACATCTACTTTGATTTAGTCTCCTGCTCAGCAGATCAAAATATCCTAAAGGTCCATAGCTACCAATCTCAAATGATGCTGCTGCCACTCAAGTTAAATCTAATATTAGATGAGTGAGATCAAGTTATGGAGATCTATAAAACTTCATAAAGATATCTAACGCCTTCCTTGCTCCAGTTACAACGTTCGTCCCAACTACAAGATTCAGTTCCACACAATGGTTCTTTGTCCTCACCACTATGGCTCCACTAGACCACCTCTTCAAATTATTACTAAAGCCCGGCAACGCCGGGCATCATAACTAGTAACTCTAAATTTTAAGATTTGTTGAGTAACCATTATTTTGACAATGTTAATCACATCTAAACAATATGTGGAAATTCACAAATCATCCTATAGTATAAAACCGCGGCGTCCTCAAATTGGATCGTCCCAATGTCCCTCCGCCCCGATTGACGGTCGAGATTATTCCCAAGATCCTGCCACGTGGCATGCCACATGTCAAATAATAGCAACCATGAAATTTTGGTTCTAGCATGGGAGTAAATACATGTTGGGATCGTAACTGTGCATCTATTATCTTTCTTGAATATTTAGAACAATCATGAGCATATATCCTGTAATTTCAAGCGATGCTACTAAACAAACTGCACATGGTAAATACGCGGCATTTAGCTTTAGGCAATCCATTATTGATGCCTTTGTCGGTAAAACTTCTCAAGGACTCTCTTCAAGCCATCATTTTATTCTAGCTCATGGTGTTAACCATGTGGAGATAGATACTGTTTAATTCCCATTGAAAACTGA
Source organism: Isoetes taiwanensis (assembly GCA_021234155.1). Classification (NCBI taxonomy): domain Eukaryota; kingdom Viridiplantae; phylum Streptophyta; class Lycopodiopsida; order Isoetales; family Isoetaceae; genus Isoetes; species Isoetes taiwanensis. Next base: position 3,578,132 of record JAJEKV010000098.1, on the reverse strand, counting down.
AAAGCTCATGTAGTAAGGACACCTATACGTTTTGAAGACTGAATAGCTCATGCAGTAAGGATCACATCTCTACCTTTTGGAAGATCACATCTCTACCTTTTGACGAGACTGCAATGGCAGTTTTCATCTTAAACGATATGGCATTTTGGCATCCAGGTTGAATTGTTAATCCACCTATAAACAATTAGGAATGGAACATAACACTGCCGTGTAAATTATGAGTGAGATTGTGGCAAATGTGGCACAAGGCAACGATCTGTGTAGAATATAGAGGAAAACTTTCTAGAGATAAGCTCAATTGTGTGAACGGTTGTTAGCTCACTTGCCCATAGGCCAACTTTTTCTCTATGCCTATCGTTGAACAAAGTTGTTAAATATAATGACTTTAGTCATATATGGTAGCAATAAAATTGCTGCAACAAGGCAACTAACACATAGCAACTCGATAACAATAATGGCAAAGCAAATGACGGCTTAGATTTGTGAGGTAGATTGTCTTCTAGAACATGCGATATTTTAAGGACTTATCTCAACTTTATTCAAGGGCTAATTCAGAAGCACCTTTATATCTATGTGCAATCGCTACATGTCGCTGAATGGAGTTCATAAGATACTGGGAGCAAAAGATACTATACGCGATAGACTTTTGGCAGATCTATATGGTTCCTTACTCTGCTTATGTGGATTTGAGTCCTCTTGCATTGATGACGTTGCTGACAAGACCGAATATTCCTACATTTTTGGATCTGCTGCACCTTTCTATGCATATTTTAATGCCAAATTGGATTCCCTTTGCTCCTAGATTTACCAACATCCTAAACCTCCATTGGAACTTCTGGGATTGTTTTCTCACCTGCCTGAACATCCTTTGCTCAATCTTGCTTCCTAATCTTGTTTTGGTTTTAGCTAATACAGGGAATTATAGAAGTTTGCTGGGGTCGTGACTCTTTTTCCTTCATCAACAGACTGTTAATTGTTGATTTTGACTTATTAACAGGTCAAGTTGTAAGTCTGATTACATCCTTTGACTAGTTCTCCATTCACTTTACGGTGATAGACACAATCCAGGGACTTTTTGTTTCAGTGATCTATGCTATTTTTAGCAGATCGACCATGTAATCGTTTTTCTTGGATTAATGGAAAACCAATTCTTACCCTAAAAAAAAAAAAAAAAATCAGAAGCATGGACAAAACGAACATTCGTCTGCAGACAACAATACTTTGTTCCAATAACGCCATCACAAATCAAGTCAACAACTACATCAACAATCAAACAGATAGTCAACAATTTATATTCACAACGACAGACATTTGGCGCTTCTTGGCCAAGGGTTGGTCTTCTGCCCATGAAACTTGGTCCCTATTCTAATATCGATGTTCTGAGTCCATTTGTAGAGCCAATTCACAGTTTCGGAGTGGTCTTTCTTCTAGCATCAACACTCTCCCTCTAATTGATGATACGACATAAGGTCCTATTAGAATATGACTAGGACATGACCTCCAAAAAGTAAAACCTGTGTGTTGCTAGGTTACTATAGGGTTTACGTTATGGAGGTCGAGTTTTGGACGTTTGCACTTGAGACATGGTCGAGAAGCTGCAGTTGAAGACGCGAAGCAACAAGAATGACGGAATGTGGTTTGGATCTATTGGCCGGCCGAATGATTCCAAACAATCTTGCTACTACAAAAGGCACTTTCGCGGACTTCTAATTGCCACATTGGAAAAATACAAATCCCATGCCATCGTTCCTATTGCTTTGGCGTCTTCAACTGCGGCTTCGATCATGTTCCAATTGTAAACGACTAAAACTCGAACACCGCCATAGTGCAAACCCTATAGTAACCTAGCAAGACGCAGGGTTTACGTTTCGGAGGTCATGTCCTAGTGAGATTCGAACAGGACCTTGCCTCATATCATCATGTAGAGGGAGAGTGTTGATGCCAGAAGAAGAACCCTTAAAACCCCCAAAATCCACTCACCCCAAAAGTCCTCTCTCAAAAGCCCTGGCCACAAACGGGCAACTCTCCCACTTTGGAAATGTGAATTGGCTCTGTGAATGGACTCAGAATGTCGATGTTACCCTGGGGACCAAGTTTCATGGGCAGAAGACCACCATTTTTTAAGAAGCACCAAAAGTAGCTCATATCCAACACATTCGTAGTCAATTGGCTTAGGAGGTGGTTTTGGAATACTGCCATGTAGAGTGTTCATGTTTCTTTCGTTGCCAAAACTGACCGTGTAACTTAGTTTCTATGGTAATTTTTCCATTCTGGACGATGTGGCAAAGTCAAATTGCCATTTCGGAGCCCCTATACTGTCCGAATGATGAAATACACGATCGCCCGTAGGACGCTTCGTGTTGACAACTTTTCCCATGTCGAACGCGGTTAGGACCTTGCGCTACAGCTTCATAAGAGGGGAGAGGTCGTATTCGGAATGGACCCCCAAAAGTTTCGAGGCGCCTTTCCCGGTTACTAATGTCTCCCCGGTGATGGATTGTTGGCCTTAGGTTTTCGTAAATTGTGTGCTTTATTGGTTTGTTGGTGCAGAGTGGCAATGCAGAGCAGAATAGTGGTACATAAAGTGACATGGTAATGATATGGCACTAGAAATGATGAGGCGGCAAGTGACTATATACAAAGTTATGGGAGATGTCATGGCATGAGTATGGTGTGGTGGCAAAATATGAAGGGGTGGTAAAATGAAGAATGTGCATAGATAATTTGGAAACCTTTATAAAACATCTTTCTCCATGGTGACATGCCATTTCTTTGGATGGCGTGGCATGTCACATGATGACTAAGCATTTTATACACTTTAGATAGAAAATAATAGGCCAATTTTATGAAAAGGGTCCTTTTTTTAGCGAGATAAGTAGGTTTTTTGTTAGTGCCCCTAAATCTCATGCTCCCGACTCCCCGGCGCCCCCTAACCCCCACCCCACCGCACACGTAATGACATGGTGCCAACTCGGTCGAATCGACGATGCCTTAGGTTTTCGCAGTTGTGGTTGAAATTTGCTTCGTTGGTGTAGAGTGACAATGCAGAGTGGAATAGTGGTAGACAAGGGCACATGGCAATCATATGGCACTAGAAATGATGAGGTGCATTACAAAGAGCAAGTTCTTTTTTTTTTTTTTTTTTGGAGAAAGTGACTATATGCAAAAATCATGAGAGATGATATGGCATGAGTATGGTGAGGTGGCAAAGATGACTGGTGAGGTGGCAAAATATAAAGAAGTGAAAAATAATAATGTACATAGACAATTTGGCAACTTAAAGAAAAAACATTTTTCTCCATGGTGACATGGCATTCCTTTGGATAGTGTGGCAGCCATATGATAACTAAGCATTTTATGCACTTTAAATAGAAAATGACTAGACCGATTTTTTAAAAAAGGGTTTTTCTTGAGTGAGATAAGACCCATCCATTTGGGAAAATCAAGGACTCATCCATTTAGAAAAATCATGGACCCCATTAGATAAATTGCTCTCCCTTGTGTTTTCATGTGAGGTGTGAAAAATGAATAAGGCACCATAAAACTTTACCAAAATTGTTTGACATAGAAAGTCGTTTTGGCTTCAGGCCAAATCAAATAGGCATTTGACATATACATTGGTGGGTTTGAGCTTGATATTGCGCCATGTCATGATTATGTAGTTGTGGTAACGTTATGGTTTTATTGTGACTTCAATGCATTGACATTGAATTGTATTGAGAAATTCAAGAGATTGTTTGCTTCAGAATGGTGCACAATTAGATGTCAATTTTCATCTTGTCCTCATAGCATTCCAATATTTTTCAAGCTGATGCAGTTTAAAGCTCTCCCTTTTAGCCACCTTTTGGCTTATAGATACAATTATCGTTATGCGTCAACCTTAATATCTTATTTTAGATGTTGGAATTATACCATCCATCTATTTTTTGAACCTTGTTAGGAGCTGGTAGTACAAACTTTTATTTGTCCTCGTGCAAAGAGACTAACGTCTATGAATGTATGCTGGATCAAGTTGACAAAATGTGACTATTGGCGCATGTTCCATTAGATGATGTTTGTGGAGTTGTGTATTAATGAGTGTTTTTGCAGCTCTAGGATTAGGTATGCTATTCTGCACTTTTTCAATGGGTTTCTTTTGCCTACCGTTTCATCTTTTAGTATCCAAGAACAAAACCCCTAGGTTATATTTGCAATTTTATGTTGGTGCTGTCTTCTTTTGGTGGTCACATACTTGTTATTGAGTTGGGGATTTTGCAATAATTGGTTTAAACTTTCCAAACAAGTATACAAAAAATGGAGCCTTTTTGTGCCCTAATCTCGAACAACTTCCTAATATTGTTGTCTTATTCAGTAAATTGGCAATGTCATGAGCGGATTGCAATGAATGGCACAATTTTTTTTTAAGGCATTCGAAAGCTTTCACGTTTTACAGTTTCGGGCTTCCATTTCTAACATGCATCGCTACGACAAAGTTTATTTGCAATGGTTCGGGGCCATGTATTGCTCTTTTTAACAAGTATTTTATATGTATTGCTTGCCATATGGGGACCGCTATTTTAGGCTTGAGGTGGTATATTCCTCAACCCTAGATTTAGCATATTCCTAGGAATATGTTGGGATCCAATGATCCAAGAAAACCAATAAAGAGTTATGTGGCGGCAAACTGTCATTAAATAAAGATTCAAATCCATTTTTCTTGGGCCTATTATATTCTGGGACAATCCATTTTAATCGAGGAAAAAGAAAAATCAAAACTGCCCGCTCGTGGGAACTGTTTAAACTAAATGGTTGAGATTTATCCACGTCATCGATCCGAAAAAAAGGGTTTGATTGGTGGGATTTATTCTGCAACAAAGAACGATTAGAATGATTAGGCTAGGGCAAATATGGTTGAGCGGCCAAGCGTCCAAGCGTCGTCCTAGCCGGACTCGGCTATGGATTTCGGATTTGCTTTGGCCCTGACTTGCGGAGATTACGGTGCCTTGGTTGCCGCCTTGTTCAGCTGTGTTTTTGCTCAGTATCCTTCTCATTTTGCATTCCTCTTCTTTATGATTTCTTGTTAACAAGGAACTGGACGGCACCAAATCTATTTTCCAGTACTACTCTCGATTTCATCATCTTTGCTTCTACTATCGATAAGGTTTAAGATTTTTATGTGATTGTTAAGAAACGAGATCGCAGGGAGTGATGAAGTCGACGCGTTTTTGCTCCGCCTTTTAACCATGATACCAGTTTTTTACTCATGTCCGGTTATTGCTAGTGACCTTGGTTATTTTTTCCAAATTTTATTCAAATTTATCTTTATCCTGCTTGAAATGCTTAATGGCGTGTTTGGATCAGCTATGACAGAGTACTCTATGATGGTGAATGTGGTGGATGAAGCATATTCTAGCTTTCTTTTTTCTTTCTTTGCATGCTTTGCCCTGCAAGCTACCTAGCCTCTCGGCCCGCCTATTCGATTTTGAGCTTCCAAGGTATTCCAAGGTAGACTAATCTTTTCCGATATTAATTTATATTACTTTTGAACTAGTTCAAAAAAATTTAAAGTCTTAACACTATTTTTTTTTCTCTTCATACATTGAATCGTTCTTTTTATTTCTTTGAAGCAAAGGAGCTCCTTGCCTGATGCGTTTGGGCCACGCTGCGACCAGATTGGGCAAAGTTTTGCCTCCTTTGTCGGCTGCCCTTTTTGTTTTGCCCCTGCATCCTCTGTAGCACTATTAAATTTCTGCAACTTTCTTATGTAATACTAGGTTTAGCATGACATTTTCCCTAGGTGGAAATAGTCCAGAGTTGGAAGATTTTTCTTTAAAAAGAAATTTTTTTAATGTCTTATAAACATTTGGGAATGCTGGAGATGGATAATCAACTTGATGGATGATCAACTTTTAGTTATACAGGGAGTTTCTTTTGAAAAATAATTTCATGAACATTTTCTTGTAATGCACATTATTTAGGATTGTTGTAATATCATATTCAGAATGGATTTATTTGGTTTCAATTCCCAAAAGGCATATTAAAACATAAGCAAAGCAAAAGCACAAGTAAAGCAAAAGCATGGATCTAATTGAGTTTTAATCAAGAGTAGAACAATAAAAAGAACAATGTCTACCTATCTGAAAAACTTTGTTCTGCTGTTTTTGTAGTTTTCTTTAGAGTTGTATTTGAGAGGCACCTTGAAAACAACTATGTTAAAAAATCAAATGTGGATATTCTTTAGAACCACGTGCCTGTATTTGAAAAGAACATTTGAAAACAATTATTTAAAAAAACCACACATGGATATTCTGTTAAATCACATATTATTGTTTAGTAAAAACAACACTTGAAAACAACTAGTATCCTTGTGAATATTTTATTACTACATGTTGTTTTTTTTGTAAAAATAACATTTAAAAACCATTACTATTTTAAAAAACCACATGTGGATATTTTGCTAAACCACATGTTATTTTTTTTAAGAAAAACAACACCTAAAAACAACGCATTGATTTTTTTTTAAAAGACTGTCATTTTTCTATGCATAGAATTTTTAGACAAAAACTACACGTTGTTTCTAGCATTTTCGGAACAAAACTATGGGTGGTCTTTAGGTGTTGTTTTTTGGCAAAAAATACAGCATAAAACTACACATAGAGCAAAATTTGGGGTTATAGTGAAAACTGCTATGTTGAAGTTTTTTTTGCTACAATTGAGTCATCTACAAAAAACATTAAGGGTCCAGTTCAAGAACTACATTCATGTTAGGTCATCAAAGAATTTGTATTTGGCACAGAAATATTCACCCATATAGACATTTGCTTTAATGCAAATCTGTCTCACCTCTTGTTCTGTTCCACACACAACAAACAGATAATCTATTCTGCCGTATGACGAGGTAAATCATGGCATTTAGGAGGATCTTGCTCGTTTAAATTCATGGCTTTATTATGACAATGCCTACAACTGAAGATGCTATTGAAGCATGGTGCCCTCAATCAAGCAATAACGGATGGAGAAAAATCAAGCTTTTTGATTCTCGCTTTGGACCTTGTAACCGGATCAACCTTTAAAGCATTCGTGATTAGGCGATAAAACGCAACCACATATTCATCAGCAGAGAGAGGTGGGCCTGATAGCATAATTTATGGAATTGTTGAACTGCATAGAACATTTGATGTAAACCTTTTGGGTTGTTGCATTAGAGAATCTTCTGGGTTGCATCTATACATGCTCATTAACTTGTGTATATGAAATGACAGTTCTAAGTTTCAAGTGTTCTCCCTGTAGAAAATTTGAACACTTTCAGAAATAGAGAGGTAAAAACACAATTAAGATGTGTTGTGTCATCTTCTTTAAATTGAAGCGGGAAGCATGGAGAGCGAATCGAAGCATGGCATGGGCTATTGCTGCCATGGAAATTGCATTTTTAATGCGCAGTTTAAGTTCAGACTATGATACATTAGTTAGACTACTTAATACTCCTTCTAAATCTAGTTAAAAACTCTATTCTTAGATGCTATGGAATTTAGTAATGAGCATGCCAGCGATTATGTCTCAACCTTGAGAAAAATTCACCATTAGCAGTTGCCACTTTAATCCAGCTAAGACATCTCTCTCCCACTAGCTTAACACGATGGGTGTTTCAGAATTGGGCAATTCTCAGATAGAAACTAGAGGCTTTTTTATGCAGTTTTATTTATCCTTGCACACAAGTTGGGTTTTAAATTTCTGCCATGCATTTTAAAAAATGTAACATACAAAGAAGTTGTGCTACGTTAGACATATGTAATTCATTTCTCCCAAGTATGTAAGTATTGAGCCCCACTTCAGGTAGTGTTTTGCTTGAACTCCGGATTAATAATAGTCAGTCCTATTGATCATTGACAATTAGCAGAGACTCTATTCAGACAGATATATTGGCAGCATTTTCTTGTAAATGAGATATGTATGATGCCACCATCAATTATGTCAATGAACCTTCATGAATTAGCATGCCAATGGTTATCGATTGATATTCTAGCTCACTCATGCTATGTTGTGACATGGTGTTTTAGGTCTTCTTTGCAGGTGCAAGGCCTTGAAGCTAAAATTCGTTAGAGATTACAATAGAAGATTATTTTGGACCTTCAGATGGATATAATGGCAACATTTACATGTACTTTGCATTATAAGATTCATATGGTGGCCACATAGTGAGCAACATCAACTGTGTCAATGAAATTGCACTTAGGATGGTGTTTAGGATACCATGGTATCTTTAAAGGTTTTCCCTATTTGATTCTTGGCAATGTAATAGAGACTTTGTTTGCTTGGTATTAACAGTAACATGTACATGTTAATCTATTACTCGACGACTCCCTGTTTCGACAAGCTTCCTTATTCCTTGTCTTTGTTCTTTTTTAATCAAATGTATAAACTGACTGTTGTACTTGCTCAAATGTTTTAATGGTCTTTTCATTGCCGTCGTTTTTCATGAATTACCTGTGTATAAACAACTTCTCTACTTGCTTATGCTGGATACTCTCCGGCCAAATGTGTTAACTATGTAGGCTATAAGTGGGCCTGCTATAAGGTGACAACTAGAATTAAGGCCTTTAATACAAGTTGGGACTTTAATTCTAATGGCCAGATTTTGTTGTGATCATCGAATGTGTCCAACACATTGTTGCATCTAGAAGTTATAAGCTATTGACCTTCATCATGCTTTATTTGGCTTATGCTTGTGTGATGTTTAAAAGCTGAGCAATAGAAGCGGGATGCATTTAAAGAGAGAGCAATAGCGTATGTATGCATCAATGGGTCTTCGAAGGGGCAACCAATTGATGCGTTAACATCTTGTTATTTTTTACGTGATACTACACCATCCATACCACAATCTCTAGCTTTATTGTTTTTTATTCTACCACATTCTCTAGCTTTATTGTTTTTTATTATGGGTTGCCCGACCTCCAAATATGGGTTGATTGTGAATATTCTGTAGATTATTCTAAAAGCAGGGCCCAGATCGTAGGAAATTAAGTTTCAATGCTGATAATTGTTCTAATGACAACTCGAAGTTTTTTTTATCCAAGCCTGAATGACAGCTCCAAGTTTCTAGTATGGCACTGATGGAATAAATGTGTAATTGCTCAAAGAATGCAGGTAATATGTCTTTGCTTGATGGCTATGGCAGTAGAACTTGTCTCATAATAGTATGCATGAGATGAAAGGTTTATGAATGTGAACTGCAAGCATGCTTACAAATCAAGTAGAAATATAACAACATGATTTAACCTTCAACTTCAGCTACAAATCTTTTATCTCAGAGTGAAGGAAAGTTGTGCTTTTAAACAAAAGTTCAAACAGTTATCTTATCTTATGAGAGGATCCACATGCAATTTATCAAGGTTTTTAAATGGTGCAATGCATGAATGCCTTTAGTTTTAAATCTGGTGAGCAACACCCCTAGATGATCATAGTCCAGCTCTGGTTGGATCATGGTTTGGATCATATCCTTTGTGCAATGCTCAAACTTGTCTTTCACTTTTGACTTCTCTCTCTCCCATGCAATCGCAACGAGAGGAAATTAATAACTCCAAGCCATATAGTTTTATGCACTATATGTCTTAAAGCACATCAAATATGAGACTACAGAAGTGCACTCGATCATGAGTACTACTGCACTCATAAAATAATAAGGAGCATCGCCCTTCATGCCAACAACATACATAACAAAGTTAAATGGGTTCAACGAGGTGAAGTAGGTGAAACATGATGCATCACTGTCTAGGACTATTCACACAGGGTGCCTAAGATTATTCACATGGGGTGCCTATTGCTGAGTTGAGAATAACCACTGTGGTGCCTAAGATTATTCACACAGGGTGCCTATTGTGCAATCTGATTGAAGCCCTCATTTCTGCCGATAGATGCATCTAGCCGGTTTCTCATCGTACGTGGTCAAACCCAAAGAGCTATATCACACATTCTTGTACTCACATTTGTGCATGTGTTTCTCAATATCTTAAGATGACAAAATTATCCTCCATCTGTAAACGCTCAAAATCAACTGCCATCTACCCAATGCATGCAAGTTAGGAGATCGGAGAAAAGAAAATGCATACCTCATTTCCACCCCCGACATAATCTGAAAACTGCATATGTTAGCCTTCACTTGTTTTGTCTACATGCAAAGAGACCTGCATGTAAGATAAAAGAAACCTCTAACCTTCTCAGGGTTTTATTTGAGCTCCGCACTTCTGGCACAACTATAGCAGATGTATGATACTTGTTGCAATCACAGCTGTTAGTAGCTAGAAGAGATGTATGATACTTGTTGCAATCACAGCTGTTAGTAGCTAGAAGATGGTAAGGCATTAATCAATTAACTGCATCTACGATTTACTCAGATAAAATATTAGCTGATTATTTATCTCTTTCTAAGAATGCCTGCAAATATGTTGCTCGATGTTGATTGTCTCACTGTGCAGACAAATATAATGGATAAGGAGGTCTGGAATCATGCAGAAAGGCCAACATTTAAATCAATGGTTGAGCAAAGAAGTTAACTTAAAAAGCACGGCTGGAAGTTGTTGTAGCCAAAGAAATTACAAGTAACTAGCATTTCTCTTTATGACGTTTCATATGTGCTGCTACAAAACACCCATCATTATGAACCCCTTCCTAAATGACAGACAGAGCAACTATTTTACAACTATTTTAGTACAATACTTCCCTATATATTCAAGGCCACAACTGGCTTTCATGTGCACAACTTTCTAGGGTCATAAGCTCTACATTTCTAAATGCCCAGTAGAGATTTTCGTTAGAAATACAAAATAGCATCAACCGTATCAATCAGCTGCCTCCAACTGCTGGATAAATCTGCTACTTAATCTCCATAGAAGACAAACTTACAATAAAGTAGACAATAAAGTATAAACACGGGTAAAACTCGCTGAATCTTCTTTTTCCTTCTTTGACAACTTTTTTTGTTCCTCTAATGCAGTCCTATACCTTTTCAAAGCTGCTAATTCAACTTCTGACTTTGACAGTTTCTGCCTGACCTGCAAGTTCTATTCATCATCATGACTGCTTCACAAAACAATCAAGGAATTCTTACCTGATTCCTGCACAACTTGGAAAACTCAAGAAGTGAATTTGCAGAGGTAAGTGTTATTGTCACTAGGTACAAATGAATAATTATTGACTGACAAACATAGGAACAAAGATTGGAAGATACACTACAGCATTGTGTGTGACCACTTAAGAAATCAGGATATGACACTCTGAAGCATGCATAAGGATGAAGCACGCTTAGAATATCAAAGAAGACAAGTCTGTGGCCATATGTTCTAGTATGTTCTAGGAGGCAAGCTCATCTTTTTTTGCATTGCAAGAAATTTAGAAATATTACACTTTCCTGCATTGTCTTCTCGCTTGCATTTACATCTGAGCTCGCCACAACCTGAAGACAAAGCGATAGTACAGCTCAAGAACCCTAATCTATTTATATAAAAAGCTATGGCGTTTAGACTATTGGAATTAAGCTCTGCAAAACATATCTGTCTTGTTTCAATTTTGAAACAAGAGACCCACGATTTTCTCATCCAATCTGATTATCTCATTCTCCACCATCTCTAAACTCATGTTCTGCCATGAATACTGTAACTTTTTACAATCAATTTAAAAGGCCATGAGAGAGAATCTCTTAGGCAAATTTCGTGCGAGTGCATCTAGAGATGGAAGGATATGAGCCATTTATAATTCCCATATGCCTATTTTGTAAGCACAAAAAATGTGGAGGGGGGCTACTTTATAGAAAAGAAGGGGAAAGAACGTGGCCAGCTTGTTACGCATGCAGAAGCTGCAGTTGAACTACACAAGCAATAAAGAAGAGGGAGGATATGCATGCACTGTCGTAACTTAATGGAGAGGACAATGGGGGCAATGAAAGACAAGGCTAGGATATGCTTGGCCAAGCTTTCCAATTCAAGTGCTGCAGCGGTTGCAGTGTTAGTCTTAAAAGCAACCAGCCACCAAGAAGCTGTGTTGGATCAGAAACATGTAGATCAAATATGCTGCTCGATCTCTGTATCTCGATCTTCTTCTGCTGCATGCGCCCGAGCTCTCGTCGACCGCATCTCGCACACCCGAAACTATAATGTGGCCCTCAAGGTCCTCATATTAGTACATAATTTGCTCCAGGTAGCAGTTTCTAGCTTTGAAGATGAATTTTTGCTCCTCAGTCACCGTTTATTATTATGCATGTCCAACTTTAGAGATAATATTTGCTCTAATTCTCAAGATTTAACTGATTTTCTCATTTCTTATGCCTTGTACATTGATGAGCGCCTAGATTCTTTTCAATATTCTTCAGCAGGCACTGCAGATAGAGTCTATGGCAGATTCAGATTCCTTGAATATGACCTCTATGAGAGGTTTGAGACACTTCATGATCAGATTGATAGATTTGAGGCAATCTGAGCAAAAGATAGGGCAGTTTAAGGGAGGTAAGTTGCCCAAGAATTAGGGATACATGCAAGAAACATGGCGGAATTACAACGCGTATCATGCCCTTCATGTTACATCGCTAGAAAGGGTACTTGCATGCTAAGTTCTGGTAGAGGCGCAAGACGTAATTTATCTTGTGAAATCTGCTTTGATTCATATTCTGACCGAGAGCTTGATTTTATTTGTACAATCGCAAGAGGGATGCCAATCGCCTCGGAGATTCCGCCCCTAATCGCCCATGACAAGACCAAAGTTTTCAATATTTATAAAAATTCGGCCCCAAGCATCACATATTGAGTCCTTCTATAAGCTTTGCAAGGATCCCAGCCTTTGCAACCCGCCTAGGTACCCGGGCTTGTTGTCAACGCGTTCGGGATGATGAGCCGCGAAATTATACAATCGATGCAAAGAATCAATGGACAAGATTTCATGGGCTGGTTCAACACATTCCAATTTTCGGTCTTGTTTGTTTAGGGAAAGTGATTTATTTTCCCTCACCGGGATCAAGGATAAACCAGGACTTACCATGGGAGGCTGACTTTTGATGGAAGAAGCCGCAAGATTATCGGCACTTGGCAAAAAGCCTCTCGAGTTGGGCTTTTGATGTGGAAGGGAAAGAAGACTAAGTGGGTTGATCGAAGTTGGAATTGTACAATTGCAAGTGAGATCGATCTCATGCTTTTGCAATTCATCTTGGAGCCTATTCATGTTTTCAAGTGGAAGTTTACCATTATTGACTCCACATTTGAAGTTAGATATATCATTCCCTTAGATCTCATCCTTGAGCCATCAAATTCTATCAAAGGTGTCAGGATCTTACTTCTTATAAATGTTAGTTTGTAGAATAAATTTGAGTTGGATATAAGTGGGTTGGTATAATTCAATGTAGAGTTTGGTGAGTGAGATCTTATGCTTTTATGATTCATCTTTGTAGACGATTCATGCCTTCTATATACAAGGATACATAAAATGACTATGGCGAGGGGGCTCTATAATTTAGGGATTGGCAACCTTTGAGGCTAATAAGAATACAAGTCTGATTTAGCATTAGACAGGTTCACTTGAATAGCAACTTTCTTTTGTGGTCTTCAAAAAGCAAGGGTCTTAAAAAGCAAGGGGTTGCCATTGTCCAAGCATCGCATTCTAAACATATCTTGTATGAATCATGAAAGTGGTGAATGAATTGTGAACAAGAAGTAATATTTTGTGCCTTTTACTATCCTTGTTATTTACCTCTAAGCGTAAATTTGAATGACATAAAGCTGAAGACAGAAGCTGCAATAGCAAAACTAGCAAAATCGTATAGGGTGAGTATATATCATGGTTGGGAATGAAATGCAAAGACAAAGGCGAAAGGCAGGCCAAAGAAGGCTAAAGTCGTAGAGACTTCTATAAATAGAACCTGAAATTCAATTGGCGATATCTCCGCGATCAGAGCTCCGATTGAGACAATATTTAGTTCACTGGAACTATCTCAAAGTCTAGTTTCTAAATTGTGGTGGCACTTCCCATAACTCGTTCGAATAAGAGAGTTATGATCAGAAGAGTGATAAAGGGTCAAGAAAGACTGTTCTGCTCATTCACTCTTGAGTCTGATCCCTAAAAAGCCATTACCTTTTTTCTAGAGCTTTTGCTGTTCTTGTTTAATATCCTGTTACTATTCTCAATCTAACCTCATCGGCGGGCTCGTGGTTTCATCGGTTGACAAATCAAAATTCCAAATTTCATTCGGCATACCGCTTCGGCCAGACTTCAGTAGTCGGAAAATGCCCACATTTAGCATTATGCATTTCTGTAGGCCTCTACAGTCCGGTACTTTGGCTTGGAAGTGCAGAAGATCTCCACCTAACCTGCAATCAAATATAATAGATCTATGGATTTGAATTCTATGTGCAAAGCACATAAAAAACAATATTGTTTCATTATTTATGGACAAAAATTTGAATTTGTGGATCTTTTTAATTTATGCAATTAATGGTGACAAAAACCCAATTTATCGACCATTCTATCCAATAAGTTGCCATCCCAACTAGTACCCGGTATGTTTCAACTACAAGCATTGGAATCGTGGTATTAGGGAAGATTCTTTTTTAGTTGAGGGAGCCCAAGGAAAGTCGATAAGCTCTATGTCAAAATTGGGCCACTAGTTGTTGCTCTAGGTCCCACTCCTCCTTCCAATAGTTAATATAATTAGAAGAGTATACTTGGCTTTTCAAGTGGATTGACTTTTACCAAGTCACTTGAATGGTCTCAAATTCTCCTTCTTATTATCCATCTAAGGCTCCCTAGGAGTATACCTCACCCAAGTATGGCACAAGACATCGTCCGAAGTGTGTTAGAACAAACATGCACTTCTCAGAGGGTCTATCTTTCCACGCATCAACATAGGGGAGTGATGCTCGCGATGTGGTTCCACTACCGGATAATTCAGATAATTAGTTGGTAACCACCTCAGTTTGTGGTGGAAGTTCTTGTAACGCCCTTCAACGCTTGTAACCTGTTTCGTTAACCCTATTTCTCTCCTTTCCTTGCAATTATTCTCAAATTATAAGGCCTCATCGCATTCCAAATCCTTGAGGGGGAAGTTATACTCCTCATAAACTTCTTTTCAAGTCCTTTGTGACTCTTTGGAGGCAATATTTTAGGTACCTCACGGGATTGAGCGCTTACCTCAACATTCCTCGATCTATGACAAATTGCCAAACAATCCATCACTATCCTCGCGCCATGATCTTGGGCATCATGAAGCCCAACTCTATGTCTTCAAAGGCACCTAGATACATAAGATATGGCAAATATGAGAATACATATCTATTCTTGCTCGCCGATGCATTGTCTAGTTGCAAAGAAGAGGGTTCGAGGGAAGGGCCTTAAATGATGGTTCGCCTAGTGCCGATATATCCGGCGAGCGAGTTGGTCAATCACAACTTCAAAATGAGTGTTGTGGTGCCTCTAAAGCATTGCCCATGATAATGTGGAAGGACTGGAGTTGATACATGGCTCGCAGACCATGCTCATGCACCATTTCCAACCTTTTCAAGATGCTATTTAAGGATTCAACATGAAAATTTGAGTCATTTGGCCAAAGATTAAAAGAAAGGTTCCCATATGCACCCCTACCATGACCATATAGCACCTGTTAGGGATGTTTTCAACTTGTCGAGCCTCCAAAGAGACTTCACGATTGCTGCAACTTCAGAATCATTGTCTTAGCCTAGTCTATTTTTTTCGTGAATGATATATACGACAGCCTATAGATACCTATACGAGTACAACCTCCATGACCACTAGTGCTAAGAATCTGTGTGCCCTTCTTTGCTCATGTAGTAGGCTCCTTTCTACCTCATCTTTTGTCTTTAAAAGCCTGATGCGAATGACGTCACATATGTCACATTTCGTGGATGCTATTTTCCTTGCAATTATGACATCCCTAAACTACGCCCGTGTCTTATGAAGCCTTGAGTAGGAAACCTTCAATCAACGCAACAATCCTCGCATTGACCCTCATCCTCGAACAAAGGGTCTTGTGAACATATCAAGCAATTTTCTGATATTCTCATGAATACGAACCTCGTTCCTCCTGCTTTGATGTGGCATAGATTCACAATTTTCTTTCACAAACATGGAGAAGATAGCTTCAAAATCCCAGGTCGATATTCTTCGCGAGGTTGTACCGAATATGTAGGTACACATATATAACACGATTAGAGGATTACATGGAGTAGAAGTCCTTTTTCATGATTGTTTCACTTCTTAGAAAACTTCTTACAACATTTACTCTTGCAACCTAAAGTCTTTAGATACTTTAAGATGGCATCATTGGTTTGTAACACACATTTCATCGTGAGACCTCAGTATAACCTTTTTATTGATAGCTATGCATTGTATATTTACTTCTCATAATTTGAATGTTTCTCAATCGTGCCAGTAGCGAAAACAGGTAAATTTAAGGAGCTCGTCTTTTCTATTCAATAATGAAGGTTCATAGATTATTCTAATTTGGTAAAGTAAAACCCTGCATTACATCTTCTCCCACTTGGCTAAAAATGTAAACTTTATGATAAATTCTTGTGTTGTGAATTTTTTTTGGGTTGGTAGCTAAAGTGCAACTATTTAACTTCAAATTCTAGACACTTATTAGTACATCAATGACAATTTATTCAATATGCTTCTATAACAAAATGATAACACAGATGTTCAAAATATAATAAGGTACAAACAATATCATTTAAAGGAACACATGTATTTAGGTAGGTTAAATGAATCCAATTGCCTGACTTGGTGCATGGAGCCCTTTAAGTCACTACTAATGCTCACCGCATAACATTCATCATAATGTTTAATCTAAACAACTTATAGATTCAACTTCAATATCCATCAAAGCATGATTGAGGTAGCTAATGGCAATACCTAAATGAAATAGGTTCCTGAATAGATTTGGCATGGCTGTGGGCTGTAATAGAATGCGCCCTAATCAGGCGAGAGGCAATTCGGCCGCGCCATCTTTCCAATGTGGCTAAACCCTAGGCATCAAGCTCCCCCTCCCTCCCCCCATTTGGAATGGCTAAATTATTATTTTGATAAAGAAATACCTTTATTAGTTTAGCCACAAGAAATTTGACTAAAATCATCATCATCTTAGCGGGACTTTAGCCACTCTTTAATACCACGTTGATAAGGGCTCATGTGGCTCTCTGGTTCTTACACTCCAATATTTTGGATACTTTGAGCCATACAACAATATATTTACTATTATTCCATCTTGCAAGTATGCGAGTTTGGGGATGGTATAGGCAACCCATACAGCCAACTTCACATCCACTTGGGAGTGGAAAAGACCTTTAATTACGGTGGTGTCCATACACACACTAGATCTGAAAAATCAAGCTCCAAGAAATCCAGATGATAGAAATCCAAGCTCTTGGCCTTGATTCTCACAGCTGGAATGGAGTTGTAAACTTTGGAGATACATAAGGAAATCCAAGTTAATGGATGCCTTAGAATTTTGGATGATCAGAGCTTTGCAACTTCTTTAGCAGTCCAAGTCACCAAGAAACCATGGTATTCTCATGTAATATCGAGACGAGAAAAGTTTAGAATGATGGTATGCGGATCATTCTAACTTCCCTCTTTCTTTGAGAAATGTCTTTGAAATCGAATTATCCTGAAAAATGTCCTAGCACAGCTTGTTCTAAAGGCTCAACTCTTAAGTGACCCTAGATGGCATTATGTGATTGAATCTTTTTCGCGGTCGTTCTATTTAAACATGTCTTGGACTTTGGTAAGTAAATGTAGTTTGGAGTTTGCAAATGCATCTTGCTGAGCACTATGAATGCGGGATTCAATACATATTTATCTTGGCATTTTCTTAATAACTATGGAGATCTTGTTATTTGAGGCATTAAAATAAAAGCGCTACGGTGTTTGATGCATCAAAGCATACAGTATACGTAATACATCGACCTTGAATGCGTTCTCGAGAAATTCTTCCTTGCTTGCAAATGTTGAATCTGCTTGTGTTGCACAGTGGCTCCAAAGAATTTTGTTCTTGAAGGTTTTTTATGCTCAAGTTATTTGTAAACTCTTTGAAATCATCTTACCTAAATCTAAATAGAAACCGGAGGCTATGTTGATGTGTTCTTGTGGTCTAAATCCAGAGTTGATGTGGAATATAATCTATGGTCTGCTGTAAGCTCTTATTAGCCAAGAAATCTTTTGCTTCTAAAGTATTTTGCTTGCTTTGTAGATCCTTGATCATGGTCTTTGGAGCTGGTCAAGAGCAATGGAGTGTGTCCAAGGGTACAAAGGCAAAGGTCCGATGTGAAAAATAGCTCCTCGGAATATAGGTTCAACTAGAATATAGGCTCAAGAATGTTGCCTGCTGTTTAATAATATGGTGCCGTTTTAGCTAGATATTTATAACCATCTAGCTCTCTCCCTCACCTTCTCAAATAGGCAGGTTGCTCTATTAGTTAAATAAGCGCGGTGAAGCCCATTTAACAAATGAAGCGCGATGTGCAGCCATTTCACCATTGATCAATGGGGCATTAATGGCCTGCTTGTCTCCCTCTGTTAAATGGCGGTGAAAGCCATTTAATTTCAAATGAACAATGGGGCGGTTGCTATTAATTAAATAGCGATGGCCATTTAACAAATGGTGATGAAATCATTTCATGCAAATGGAGCCATAATAGCCACCTTCGTTTTCTTTACAGTAAAACCAGCATATGGTACCATTCACGATTAAATAGCGTAGACGGGGACAAAATGCCAACTTAATCAGGCACACCACCCAAAAATGGCTTGAATGACCTATTCAACGAGTGATGTTAATACATTTGCATAGATACTAGACTTAATCCATTGTAACACATCAAAACAAGTACAATGCACAAAATTCAATGTACAACTCATAAAAGACCATTCTATGAAACATGGAAACTACCCTTAAAAAAAGCAAATCCCGTGTTCACAAAGCAACTATATACATATTATAACAATATAAAAATCAAAATAGTAATCGAAGTACATAACATTTCTTCTGATGTTTGCAAAATCCAAGGTTATCTTACTCTATTCGTAAAAACTAAACATATAGAATGCCCTCAATTGTATGACACACTCTTGCATCATCAAATGACACTTAGTACAATGATGAAGCTCAAATATCACAACATAATCCAGCTTTACTAATAAGGAGAATTGACCTAGAGGAGCACATTATAAGAGAAATCTAGATGTGTGACTCTAAGAACACATGAGAAGAAAGGAATAGAAAGAGGGAGATGTGGAGGCGGAGGGTGTTGGGTGGGAAGCTGATAGATGATGAGTATGGCAACAAAAGGATATGGCGATGGAGGAGAGAAGAGCACAAAGGTTGGTGGGAGAGCTGGCCTGTCTCTAGGATGGGAAATACATGTGGTCTTTGAGTATGGCGGCTTGTGGTGGAGAGTATGTAGGGAGCCTTTGGACGAGGAGGTGGTGGAGGACAATATTCCATGGCAGCAAAGGATATGACGGTGGAGGGAGCAAATGTTGGAATAGAAATGGTAGAATATTTTGAAGTACTAGGGGGTATGGAGGAATATATTGAGTTCCCAATCATAAGTCACCTTTAAAGAAGTTGTTCAAATTATAAGTTCCCCCAAATCTGCATACATTTTAAAGTTGTATTTGAATTATAATTCCCCAAATCCCCTCGTCAATTTAAATTTGAATTCAAATTTTTGAATTCCCCTCTAAATCCCTACTTGAAATTCAAATGGTCCCCATGTTAATGCCATTTAGGATAGGAATAAATTAGATTTTTAGCGTCCACGAATGAAGTAGCCTATGGGACCCAAACAAGGAAGCGACTTAAGCGATGCTGTCCGGGATTAAAACCCGCCCAAAGGGTTTTTAGAGGAAAAACTAACTAGCATTAATAAGTCTGTTGGCATCTTGTACAATTGTGTAGAGGCGGTTCAATGCGATGGGAAGACACCAGAGTCAGATGCATCCATAACCTCCTAAAGGTATGACCCAACAAACCCCTTGTGCCGGTATTCATCAGCTCATGCAGCGGTTGGTCAGAACTTGCCCAGCAATCGATCATCTGCTACAGGCGGACACGGAGGGCATGACATTCATCCTCAATGAAATACGGTGACGCTGCTTGGCAAACCTTTGCTCTCATGCTTCCCAGGAGCCCAGCGTCTGTCTCAATGCGGGCGGGAGGGTTATTTTCCTCCATCTCGGCGCTTCTCTCACGATGCACCATGCGAGATGCAATTCATTTAACGATGTATACATCATATGCTAGCGCCTCATTAGGTACCCAACCTTGTTTTGGTTTATGCTTTCTATGGAGCTAATTAGATGCTTGTAGATCTTGCAGATTTTTTCTTTGTTGTTGATCATGAAGGTATTATTTCGTGGCATGGACAAATGTGACTCGCATCTTCTCTACATTCCCATGTTAACGCCATAAATTTGAGGATAAGTCGACTCCAAGCCTCTTCTCTACCATTACTATTCGGTTGATCTTTGTAAATTTTGATGGGTTAGATGTGCAAATTTTAAATGGATAGATACATATCAATGGTAATAGAGAGAAATACCATAAATTTTAACGGACATTTATGGTGTACAATAAATTGATCTTAGGCTTAGATGTAATAAATAGATAAAAACACGCCCCATTTGTTGAAAATGTTAATCTTGAAAAATAGGAGATATTATATGGTCTCGTCGACTCCATTTAATCTAATGGTGACATTACTTCATTTAGCTAAATGGAGCTACCATTATGTGGCACCATTTTTTTGTATGGACATTCCATTTCTTTTGACTAGGATGAGGCATCCACACCATTTAAATGGGCGCAATGGCCCCATTTCACTCCAAATGGAGCCTATGACTCAGAGTAAGTGGAACAGTTTCACTCAAATGGCAGCTTAGATTTGGCATGAGATTGATTTTCCTCTCTCTTTTTAACCATGCGGGATGTCTTCCATCACCTACTTTTTGCTAAACAAAGTGGGTGATGTGTGATCAATGTCACGACATCCTTACCATGAAGAATTGACAATACGCAAAAATAGAAATTGTGTGTTTTCACGCCCCACTTGACATGGATGATGGTATTGATGAAATTCAAGTTGGCTTCATGATAGTTGTTCGCAGCATAATGATGTTGATCGTTATCTAGAAATGTTGCAACCCTTAATGAGCTCCTTGGGTCCAAAGGATGTGCAATGCGAATACGTGATTCCATATTTAGCGAATGAAAGATTTCCAGCTCATGAAGCCTTGCAAGGCATTGAAAACGGCGGTGTAGAAGGACAACGGAAGCTTGTTGTCTTGGGGAGTTGGTGAGAATTAGAAACTATTTATCACGAGTTATTTTTGCTCTTGCTTTTCCCCTAGTATGTACTAATTCTATGCTTTGCACATTTATGTTGTGAGGCGGTGGTTCAGGCTTCCCTCAATGGTTCTATTTTACTTTGGTATGCTCTTTAAAATGCCGAAACAAATGGGTAGACACGTTCCTTGAACAGGGATTACGGAACAAAACATCAATGCTCATTCTTTTAAACCTTGACTATGCGGCTTAGTAATACGTCCTCTTGATGAACTTGTTACGAATCAACTCGAAATCCAGTTAGGATTCTTATCCTGGCACCTGGCCGAGGGGAAAATGACTCCTCCACCCCATAGAATCATAGACTCACCCGAGCGGAGAAAGCGGCAAAAGCCCAATGGCCAAAAGTCCCGCGTCCTTCCTTCAGCGTCACTTTTCTATTCATGTCCTCTTCCCTATTTATATGTCTCTTCTCTATTTATAAAGCGTACTCTCTTTAGCCTTTTTCCCTGGCCTTAATTGGGCGCCTTTTGGCCAAAGGCAACTTGGGACAGTATGTTTGGGGTCATGACTCCCCGATACCTGAGCTTGGCCATGGATCCTCCTCGTGCCATCTCCCTGGACGTCTGCCTAACCAAGACACGGAGTGGTGTACACTACTTATTATTAGCCTGACTGTACCTCTTGGGGTATGGAAGCTTCCCTCCCAAAGAGTGACTTTATGCTCTAATCTTGTCTACGGACTTCTCGGTGCTGTTGCCAGCGGTGCCCGCCGGTCGTAATGGCCGGGGTAAAGACCAACGTCTCGGTTGGCCGGAACCTCCAGCTGATCTTGAGCCGGTCCAGCCTCATATAAGATAGCGACCTCCCACTTTTCGGTGACAGGAAAAGAAGCCACAAGCTTCCAACAAGGAAGATAGTCTTGGAAAATTCTTCCTTCTTCCATTCTGCTTTTTGTGTGGGTATATTTTGATGCTACACCGAAATATCGATGTCGTTGTCCCTTTCCTTGTGTTGGAGAATCATCCGGAACATAGGCCGGAATTAAAAGTTTCTCCCCAGCGCGGCTCAACCTCAATAGGCAACAACTGAGGGTTAAGACCTTTGAATGGCGCAAATATAAATGTTAAATGCATTGTCATTAGCCACTCGAAGGTAGTTCAAGTCACGCAAAAACATTGTCATTTATCTTCTCAATGATCTTAGGAATGGCCCATGGTTAGCGTGTCAATAACATGTTTCTTTTTTGTTCGGTGGGCTCTTAGTTCTTTATTATTCCGTGCAAAACCCAATCATCAACTTCAAATTGCACATCGTCTTCTCCAATTTGCTTGTCCTAACATACTTTAGCGGCGACTTCATTGAACTTTAGACTTGTACTAAAACCCTAGTCCATATTATGTGTATACCTTGTCACGACCTCCATCCCTCCCCTTAATACCTTAATCCGCAGGTTGGTGTCTTCTGAATGACTTGAAAAGATTGCCAAATTTGGCTTGTGAATGTGTTGCCATGTTATATGGCCGAAGAGCTGTACCGCCAGGCAAAAATTCTCCCATTCCCCTACATGCTTCATGCATAACTTGAGACATAGACAACAAGAAGTTCTATGAGTCATGGACACGATACATCAGGTTCTTGGATGAAATCTTTGTAGAAATTTTGACTTAGTTCCCAAACTAGTCAATAAAAGCTAAATTTTCTAAAAATTTAGAATCACGATCCGATGATTATACGGAAGTCCATGATTTTTGAACACCTCTTTCAAGAAAAGTTGTGAAATTTGTTGTGGCCTTCGATTTCTTGCAAGGTATAAAATTGCATGCAGCAATCTATCACAATGGTCCATACCCTGATCATTACCTTGCACATTGCGAGATGCGACAACAAGTCCATTGTCGATGTTGAAAAGGCCTTCGGTATGCACAGTATATGAGTAACCACGAGTCTTTGCATGTGAATCCTTTGTCTTTTGACAAAGAGACAAACAATTTTCCCTGGCAATGTACATCACTTCTAAGAGTTTCCCAATAAAAATGCCTTGACACCAAGTCTAAGGTGTTGAATATTCCCCTATGACCTGCGTGGGTACCTACGTGACATTCTTTGAAGCACAAGATCACGAAAATCTTTTGTCACCACTTTCGGGATGTAATGCTTTGTCCACCACTTCGTGTTTATACACATCCTTTAACAACGCCCAAACTTCCCCAAACTGGCATCATGCTCATATGCACTTTTCATGTCCATAAGCATATGTTCCTCCCCATGAAAGAAAAATTATTCACACAGATAATGTAGATAGAGATTGGATCGGCATCCCGTTAAAGCATCGGCAACTTTGTTGGTGCTACACAGAATACTTGATTGTGTCAACACCCGAACCTTTGAAGATATTCTGCCCGGTGATTTGCGGTGGGGTAGCGGCTGACTGTGTCGGAAAAGTGAATGCTCGATTGGTTTTATTTCAAATTGAGAACCCCATAAGATAATGCTTCCAAATTTTAAAGGGCATGAACAATGGCCAATAACTCTTTCTCATAGGCAAGTGTACTTCAGCTTCTGCTGGCGTTCAATTCACGACTCTCTCAAAAGCTATAGAGGTGTTTATTTTGTTCTAACCATTTAGTGAAATCCTTGTATCAGGTACAACACACAAAGAGCTGAGCATCAATCGTGAGTATACGAGGAAGCGGATTAGCGACCCTTCAAAGTTGGAAAGCATCTTGGTGAGGCCGATCCCAATAGAAAATCGTTTCTTTCTTTAATAAATATGATGAAGGTAAAGCAAGTTGAGCAAATTACCCGAACAAAGCGGCGATAATGTACACAAACCTAGAAAAGAACGCACTTCTGATACATTTTGTGGAACTGGCCACTCCTGTACAACTTGGTGTAGCAGGATCTTATGAATACCCACCGCAGAGACAACATGTCAAGATATTGCTTTGGCCTCAAGAAAGTGCTCTCTTCTTCAGGTTAATGAGCAGCTTGTTGATCTTGGGGTTTCAAGAACTGGCATTAGATGTATGCATATGCTACGCCTCAATTTCTTAAAGATGAGAATATCATGAAACACTACAAACTTGCCAAGAAAGATTGTAAAATCACGGCTCATCATGCGACAAAGGTACTTGGTGCATTCATTGAGACTAAAAGGCATAACAAAAACTCAAAATGACCAAAGGTAGTGTGGAAAATTTGTCTTGGAATATACGTTTATTATGACAATACGGACTTGATGGTAACCAGACTTAAGATCAATCTTCTTGAAAATATAGTAGCCCCTTTTAACTTGTCAAGAGATCATCAACACGTGGAATTTGGACCTTTGTTTTGATAATGCAGCTTTATTGGTCTTTCGGTAGTCAATACACGATGCGCAAACTACCATCCTTCTTAGTGACTAAGATAGGCTGAGCACCATATGGAGAAGCGCTTTCCCGAATCAACCCGTTCAAAGAAGTTCCTTGGATTTGAGAGATTCCCTCTTCGACCTGCGAGGGAAAGTCGTAAAGAGCACCATGCAATTGGAAGCGATACACGGCTCAAGATCAATTTGGTGATCTTGAGCTGGTGGCATCTCCACCACATCATCTGAAAAAGGCAGAAAAATTCAAAGACCCAACCTATGATGCTCAAGAACAGAATATTGCATCTCATGTTGTTGCTTGGAAAGATATAAACAAAAGTGTGCATGCAAAAGGGATTCTTGCGAAGACATCGTTTGATAGTAGCATACCCTACTTGAAGTATATAGGATTTGAGACCGAATTCATAACTTGATAGAGCCAATGGTCATATAGGTAACATAATCTATGCATGAATCCGCATCCATACCAAGGCATACCGAGACAAAAGGTCCTTTGTTACCGTAAATTTGGTACAACTTGAAATGTTAAACTGACATACATAAGCACCAATAGAAGGGCGATCTTTGAACCTTTGCTGAACAAACCCCAAACATGTTTGTGCAAACACACGCAAGCTGCCAGTCGAGCAAGCTGTGGAAGTAAACACGAGTTTGTGACTAAGACCTCGGATATGAATCATGAGTAGACCATTATCAAGCGCACAATAAGAGAGTGATTGCCAATGGCCCCATCGAAGAATAGTCGGGAACCTCATCACTAACATCGAGAACCGAGGATATCCATGGTAGAAGATTTAGGGTCCCTTATCTCTCTTATTATCCTCCTTGAAACTCGCGGCGTGGTGATTGTCCCATCGGGCGTGAACAGCAGCACCATGGGTGCAATCTGAACAAATGCCCGGAGCTTACCACCGGTTATAGCAATCAAAAGATGGGATTCCCGTTTTCCCAAAGCGATTTGAAAGCGCCGAATTTTCATACAAACCTAATTTTCTGACCCCAAGGATTTGCGCATATTATGCCACCCATCCAGTCGAGCTTACAGCCATATGGAATATAACCATCAAAATGAAACGAACCCGAAGGAGATGGGAAGAATTTCTTTGAGTTTTCTAATTTTCCATGATAATGTGGTGTCGGAACTAATGGAAGATATTAATTTTAGATGAAATTGTGGCTTATTAAATGGACACCTTAGAATTAGGGAAGTTGAAATTTTTGTTTGGTGTCATGGGAGATGTGGTTTTTATTTAAAGAAACATTGGCAAGATCAGCAGGTAACACTATAAAACATTAAACATAGCACAAATCCATAACACCCAAAACAAAAATTTCAATTTTTTTTGAATACAAACATGGCTAATAAAACACAACCACCATAACATCATCTCCCAAAGTAAGGGAATGAAAAGCCCAAAAATTAAAATGCTCAACCTACACATCTTAGTTTTTGCATATAATTTACTAGCAGCTACACCTTTCGCAGTCTTAAACTTGTTTAGCCATGGCTAAACTCTAGAAGTAATCAAGCTCTCCCACGTTCATCTTCTCTTCTTGTTTTGCTATATGAATCCAAAGCGAATCTAAATTCTACCATGCATACATCTTTGAAAACCGGATAAACCAATTTATAGCCAATTCAACATAGTCTACCGGTGAACCATCAAAATTTATGTTTCCCGAACCAAGCACAAACACCGAGGGCGCCAAGCTTGTTAGAAGGATCAAAACAAGCGCTTCGAGTCCGGGGAATTACATTACCCTGCGCAGCAATCTGCATGTATCAAACAAGCCGTAACTCACACAGGATCTCGAGGACCGACTATACGGCGACTATCAACAAAACTCTAAACACCTTCCGTTGGTAGATTCAAATAAGGCCCTTAAAAAGGATAAATAAAAACAAGGTCTTTGGCGCCTGAGAGGTTCCCTCCTTGGGGAAGGTGAAGTGGCTTAAATCATACTTGAAAGTCATGTTTGAAATCACTCAAAATTGCTATTTCAAAAACAATGAAGTACTTGATACCCGACTTTATGAGGATTGGATTGAAGAAGATCTTTGATTGCTTTCGGGATGGCGAGAAGCATAAGGACAAGCCTAATGGAGGAGAGAATGGAAATACATGTTTTAATGGAGTATAGGAATGAGAGAAATCCTTGTTGAAGACCTCTGGTCGGGTTTGTCCTGAAGGCTTCAGAAACATCGAGGCATGTTTTGTAGAGAATAAAGCATTGATGTATAGCTAACTCAAACCTCATATAAGCAGTTCGATTTGATAATTGTGAACTCACAAGATAATCCCTAAATGAGTCCTAGGAGATTTAGCCATAAAGTAATTTTGCTATAATTATAATGTCTAAACACACGGGTAGCTACAATTAGGAACCCGGATTACAGAAACACTTAATTGTGAAAGCATTACACATCCTTGAGAACACATCACATAACTCCACCATAATATCAAATGAAAAAGGGGAAGTGAAAGAGTGTAAGCAAAATCAATAATGTAAATATCATAATAAAATGGAAGGTCGTTCTTGGAGTTAAATCGACAATGCCCTTAAGGGAGAAGCATTATGTACGAAGCAGCCCTACATCAACCTATAAAGATGATTACAATGCAAACACAAAAGCGCAATGAAAAAGCATGCAAAAAGCTTCATGAGATTCTATTAAGCAAAAACAAATAATCAATAATATGACCTTCCATGTACTTGAACTGTAGTGTCCAACATTTTGCCTTTGATGCTCATGTAACATGAACAGGGGCAATATTAACAAAGCGCATGTAGTTTCCATTTCAATCTGACATTGTTTAACAATGAGACATACAAATAAATGCTTACCACCATCATACTTAAAAAGGATCCCTTGAGAAATTACCATCACATAGGCTGCAAAAAGCAAAAGTAAAATATAGTATTGATGAGACATCTCTGAAGAATTTATAATATGGTTGTGGACCCAACCATTATGGTTTCAAGCACTTTCGAGATGTGCGAAGATGGTATATAAATATCCACGGTAAAGCAATAATGAGAAAAGAATTTGACTTAGCGAGGGAAGATGATGAGAGAAAACAGCGTGGGCACCTTTAAGGGCTAGGATAATGTTACAATTACGAGCGGTTGCCAGATGTGAGTTAAGATGATCCCTGATGCATAGATTCCTACATATTCTTCCACCTTGCCTCTTGCAAGATTTACATAACCAAGTACCACACTATACCATATCGTATAAGAATGAGATATTATCCGTCTCATATCACCATCATGTATGTTTTAACTATATGCAATTGCAGGATGAATATTATGCATTTAGGTGCACTCCTTGAAAATGAAGTCGATGAAATATTCTATTACACCTTGGGAGGAGGGAGGGAAGGAGAGGAGTCTATCTTGAAAGGCAGAAATGGCTACTAAGCTTGTTGAAATTACAAGCAATGTCATTGACGCATCCACGAGATTTGTAAGTATCATAGTCCGTTAGCAACTTCTCAAGAATTCCATGAGACTCGTCATGGAATTGGTCTCAAGCATGTCTTGTTTTCATACAGTAAGAACCAAACTAGAAGCCGACCAAAGAAAAAAAAAGGGTACATCTAGAAGGATATGTTTGATGAAGGGATTCACAACTTTTGTGGAACATGAAGCAAGACATTGTTATAAGAAAAGTCGACGAAAGCAAGGCAAAAGATGAAATTGTCTTCATCTTACAGGTTGTTCATATAACAATCTTTGAAGCTACAAGTTGTTTGTATATTTAAAAGTTATTTGGAATTTGGTATCCTCCACAAACATCTGAATCCAGCTAAACCACCAAAAGCTGAAGAACATAGCACAAAGCTGGAAAATCCACTAATAATTCATATTTTTTAACTTCTTCAATATTTTGCTAACATTTTAGAAAATACAAGACTATATACACTATGTAGAACTTAGATTGAATTGAGTTTGATCTTTCATTGATGTATAGATATTAGGCGAGTCTGAATGGCAAAAGCCATATACCTATTGAAATGGGCATGGTTGCCCAAATATTAGCCTGCCATTCTTATGAAAGCCCATGCATCTAGTGCAGGCCGGATTCTTGTGATAGCAACCACCATTGAAGCTATAACTCCACAAAGAACATTCCAATTCTGATTAAAATCATTCCTTTCAATACCAATGATAGAAATGCTTCTTCCTACACGATACACTTATGATCCAGCGGTACCTTATTCTCCTTTGGAATTGTTTCGAGGCGAGGAGGGGCTTCTTCTGCACTGGTTTGGCCAATTTAGCATTTCTTTCATCTTTGTCCTTTCTCGGCCTTTATTCGTCACCGTGACCTTAAGTCTCGATCCCTAGTTTGTTAAGGAAGTCCTTTGGTATTGGCGGCGGGCGGTTTGTTGGTTTCATGCGAGTCCCATTCTAGAATCCCATCGGTCAGGGCAACCGGATCGCCATTCTAGAATGGGGCAGTACTTCATATTTACATGCATCGCGGGCGGCTATGCCGTTCAGTTGGAGTTAAGCTATTTTGGTAGCGTTTGCGCCCGACTTCTCATGGCGCTTCCTCTTCTCTGTTGGTACCTTATTCTCTTTAGACCCACCCTCCCCCTTCTTTGTTATTGTATTTTATGGCATTGTGGCACCGCGTATCATATCCACTGCGGGAGGTTTGTTTGTCTTGTTGTTTTGTTGGTGATGTGCAGTGCAGGTTGTGGCGTATGCTGTTCGACTTTCCATTCTGGTGGGTCTTGAGGCGATTGCATGCCTTGGTTGTCCAAGCCCCTTGCAGAAGGCTTATCCACTAGGGTTTCACCGAGAAAACCGAAGGGTCAGGGTTTTAATCGGTGATGAAAGCTTTTCGGCGGGTACCTAACCAGTCTCTATTAGCATTGTATTTTGTTGGGGTCCAAATGATATAATTGGATTTTCCTTTTGTTACATGGGTAGTTAAGCATGTGTGCATTTTACCCTATCCTATTGTAGAAAATCTCTTGAAATGAATGAAGCAAGTCCTAAGTCGAGGCGGTTTGTTGGTTTCATCACGAGGTCCAATTCTAGAATAGAACACTAAAGGTCCCGAAGTCAAGCGGTGAAAGTATTAACAATGTTGCCACAATGATAAAGAACTTTCAAATGTGATGGTATAACCACTTAGAGTAGATATGCACATTGGGAAAGACAATTTGATATATTATCGCCTTCGGGGATGGAACTCACGCAATAATGCCTATATGAGTTGAGTAGGTTTTATTTGATATTTCATGATTCCCGGTGTTACTAAGCGTACTTTAGCCTAAATGCTTTTCAAGCGTTGCTCAACCTGCCCATAAAGTTCAATGTATAAAATGAATGCACCTGAGGAATGAACCAAAAACAATATGAACACGGCAATTCTTTACACGAATAAAAAGTAAGGGCCAGACAATAGAATTCTTACAGCAATATGGGCGTCCAATATTGCTCCCGAAGGCTGACTTGCCCAATATGAGAAAAAGGTCTCGGACTTGGCTTTGCTCGGTTAAGACACAGCAACAACATTCACGTGTAGCAACAAATGACAACAAACCCACCAGGCGAGTTGTACCCAACCATCCTCCTTCTTTTCCTGACATAGGAGTTGAAGACTTCGCCACACTAGAGCGTTCATGCACGTAAACAAAAAGCACAGC
Source organism: Isoetes taiwanensis (assembly GCA_021234155.1). Taxonomy (NCBI): domain Eukaryota; kingdom Viridiplantae; phylum Streptophyta; class Lycopodiopsida; order Isoetales; family Isoetaceae; genus Isoetes; species Isoetes taiwanensis. Next base: position 3,547,777 of record JAJEKV010000098.1, on the reverse strand, counting down.
ACGTTTGTCACATGGCATTGACACTATCACTAAAATTGGAAATAAGAAAGGCTGTTGTGAAGCAGAAACATTTGTGAGCTTCCTTATAGGCGAATACTCAGAAGTTTAGCTCCATATTAGGGATGGTTCCTTGCCATTAAAATTAGTGCATAAAAAAGGTGCGTGGCATCTCTGCGGAAGCTCTTCATGTATGGTCTTTGCTGGGAGACTTCTCCAGTTGAGACATAAGGGTGGCGCCTTAACTTCCCTTCTCAAGTGGGAGCTCCTCGGTAAGATAGCTTTAATTAGACAAATGGGGCAGAAGCGAACAATTGAGGTGAAAATGGTGCTGCTAATGCGATTGATCTTGGATGGGCTGAATATCTTAAACTTGATGAAGCCAAGTAGAACATGGTAATCCATGGATTGCCTTGCATTCACAATGTTCATGCATTTCACATTATCGAGGATCATCCAAGCTGGCATAGCAATATAAAGGAAGAGGACTTCAAAAACATAATTCCTACCACGTAACTTTGTGGCCATTGAGAGTTGGTGGGAGGCCTCTGATGCATCATTACATGAATCTAACTCCATGAGTATCTCTATGGTCTTCTTCTTCCTCATAAACAAGAGTTCTTAAGTCTTCATCAAAAGTTCCAACCACTTACACCGCATTTTATACTCGTTCTAAGCGAGAATATCCCACAAGTTCAAAGTTATCATGATAAGATTCAAAACAGATATGTACAAAAGCTCACGAGACCTCTCTCTGTTTTTTCATAAGGCACTTTCTTTGACAAAGTCGAGATGCTTCTTCGGTGTTAATCATTGTTCATTTACATGTCATCCACTAAAAACAATTTCCTCATAACTTCTTACCTTAAGATTTAGAACATGCTCCCAAAGTGGGAAAGGCCCTCAAATAAATGATGATAAATGTATTCATTTGATTTTGCACTCTTAAAGAATAGTGCTTTACTTGACTTTCGAAGGTTGGTCTCTTTGTCAGGTCTTTAGTAGCGATATGCTTTGCTATATGTTTCATCTTTGCAAACTCACCTCGGATAACGCTACAATACGCAGCATCGAACCTCACATACTGTTGCTCTGATATGTTGGCAGCAATTTGCATCCTTCTTTCCCCGAACCTTCCCATGAGCATGCTCTGCAGTTAATACAAAATATATGACCATGAAGAGCGAATGACTTTAGAAACGTCCGGTTTGCCACTTCGTTCAACAATTTGGAGATCAACTATACTCATATAACAAAGCTGGTAAACAATTGGCAGCATACAATCAAATTGCATGGGAATAAGTTTGAAGAAAGACTAAACATGTCTACTGCAAAATCTTTTATTTAGCTCATTGAAATATATACGGAACTTGAAAAAGGCACGGTTGATCTATGGAGACTGCAAAGGAGAAGGGGGGTCAGCGCAACGAGAAATGTCGAAATAAAAATATTCGTCATTATCAGGAACATCCATGTTGCGACAAACCAACTCTGAGCAGGCGCTAGCCTATAACTTGTCATCACGCTGCTCCAAACACAATATCCTCTTGTAGTTCTTTGCGGTTACGAACAGAAATCCCTCGAAGTTCTTGACTTCATTGTGCGATTCGTCTAGGTGCTTAGCACACCAATCCAGAGACCACCTAATAATATACAAACTTAATTGTTTGGCTTTTACTTAAATTAACTAAGCTGCCTCAATCCTATGTAAATCCATCCAACTAAAACTTACATGTTCCCATAAGCAGTTGACTCAAAGGCCAATACTTTCTTCCTCTATAAAATTTTCATGCGTCGATATGTCGGACCTCAGTGGTTGACCCATCTAAGTCTACAACTTTGCCGGAAACTGGCTCTAGTCTGAAGCAAAAGTTTGTTTCTATGAGAATAAGGTTTTTGAGCGAGTTATTTTGTTAGTTAGAATCACAAAGACATTACTTACCAGCTTGAAGGAAACATCCCTCCACCTCGAAATTTCCTCTTTGCGATTTGAGCCTTGAGCTATACCGTCTTCGGGGAGACCACAAACGCTATCCATGTTTCGGCTGTCATTGCAAAAACAGCAGTCCGACTCTCTAAAAGGACCTCTCTCTTTGCATCATGGAGATATGATAAAGCATTTCAGACCAACATACTTAGCATATTAGTTTCAGGTGAATTGATGCCGACTCTGGAAAAATCCCACTCCCTCTGCGAATCGAAAGTTCTTACGGACTTGCAGTTAACCCGGTTTCAAAGAACTTGCCCAAGAACATTGCAGCGGAGTTCTGACCTATAGAGTTTTTAGGTCATTGGCATATTCCTAATACTAACATATACGGAATATGCCATAAGCCCATCAACAAGGGCTTGCCCTAGAGCAATGTTCTTAAAAAGATTGTTACATTTTAAAATAACAAAGTCCATAAAGATCGCGTGCGTAATATAAGCCCTCAAAATAGCGTATAGCTTCTTTATTTTCCTTTCATTTTAGCTATATCTTTTCTTTATTTCCTTTTCCATTTTAGCTACATCTTTTCTATGTTTATATAAGCTCCACTGATGGTTCAACAGCACAAAATCCCTATTTTTGAATTAACATCTTTTCCCTCAACAAAAATTAAAACCATTTATAGCAGTAATTGCACCTCCTTTAGGGTAGAGTCTTAGAAAAACATAATAAAGTATTATAGAAAGCAACAACAAAAAATAATATGCAAGCAGATTTCATTTCATGTATGGCAAGCGACTCTCTCGACATCAAAGAAAGACAAAAGGGGCCGGTCTTTTTAGCAAAGTTTAAATGTAGAGCTTTTGTGCCGGTGTGCAACAAAGTCCTAAGTTGAATCAAACAATCGGTTCAAATTAAAAGTTAGGTCAGTCCAAAAAATAGAGTATAAGGATTTGGAGTCGGTTGAAGTCGCCATTTCTAAGTTTTTCTATTATTTTTGTACGGATTGTAGGATTTTTTTATTAGCTGACTTATGTATATAGAGATGCCAATATTATATTTATGATTGTACACCTACCACATTATTAGATGGCCGTTGAACAATCTCCCTAAACATTTGATTTCATCATAATACCAATTGTATCTGCGGTATAAAATAACTTTTAATGTTAAAAAGTAATTTTTGAAGCGATCCTTTTACCAAATATTTGTTGAAAGGAAAAGTTCCTACTGAATTTTATATGAAGGCCAATCCGATTCAATTAATATAATCTAATAGTTTTGTGAATATAAGGCTTTCCTATTATTAGAAAAAAGGTTTGTTATACAGCGAATTAAGATGCTAAGAATTGAAGTTAGCTTTAATCTCAAAATTGCGGGCCGTCTTGTAGGGATGTCAGGAAAAAGAAGAAACAAGCTCAAGTAAATGGTAAATGTAAAAGAACAAACTCAAATACTTGATATTTCCTAGTCAAAACCATTTCTGATTCTTGAGAGTTTTAACATTACTGGTTTATTATTTGATTACACACATAAATCCAAGTAAACAAGACTTGAGAGAGGCGAGAACAATTCAATCTTTAAAACCAATAATGAAAATACAAGCGGAGAGGCTCAAGTTTGAACTGGTTAAACCATCCCTCAAAGCGTTTGTATTTGATTCCCAAAGTGAAATTCTGCATCTCTATTTGGCAATAGTATTATCCGCAGTGGTCTTCTTGTTAACCTCATTTTACCGCCGGATAGAACATGGCACATAATATTTTATACTCTGTAGATAAGTGCAAAAATACTACTATCATTATCCTGTTACCTACGCTCCGGACCCTTGGTATTCCTTGCCTGAGAATTGGATCATAAAGCATTTCGGTCTTGACATCTTGATATCTTTCTTTAAATCGACACGGAAAAGAAGAACAATATCTTCATGTCATCAGCTCGGCAAGTGGCAATAAAATCAACACTTCACATACGCCTTCAATCACCAGGTGTGGCTTAGAAATAAGCTCAAGATCATTCTTGTCTGTTTTAAACCTATAATGTTGGAGGCACAAAACATGTACATTGCAAAGGACAAAATTGCGGCAATTAAAGTTGAAACGGCGACTACTTAGAGAACTGAGATTTTCAATTCCAAAAGCATTCCCTAAGCGGCTGGTTGTTATTGTGCACATGAGCGTCACGGAGACACGGTTCACGACGTCAAATTTCTACATGCTTGCGAAGAATGGCTGCATAAAAGTTACAATAGCTTTTTAGAAATTCTCAGAACCAAAATACGTACCGTTTGAAGGATGTGATAATGTTCTGATTTGCAGCAGAATTATCAAGACAATCCCGATTTCTGAATGTTGAGTAAAAGGATTAATTCACAGCTACTCCTCATATAGAATGTGTGCTAGAGGGCTGCCTTTTCGACATAAGAATGAACTATATTTTCAATTTCACCGCAGCCACTATTAAGTGGCCTCGATAAATTTTATTAAATGTGGGAAGTCTATCAGAGAGCAAATATATTATTGAGCATTCACCATGAATTTCCAAGTGATAGCTCCATTATCCAATCTACAAGGTTGCCAAATGCTCTAAATGGAACACAACATCAATATCTGAGTTAAATACTTAGATCAATGTATGCATAATAGAAATGGTCAAATTGCAACAGCATGATCAAAACGCAGTTAGTCCAAGCTATGACGATGCAAAGAGATCTTTGAACCCGTCTGCGGATTAAAGTCACCGTAACACATACAATTCCTCAAGCAAACATGTTTCGACGACGGGATCAAATCAATCTTATGGCGATAACAAATGCAAGAAGAGCTCAAATAAAAATCTGGCAGTTGTTTTTAGCGAGAAAATATGCTTACATTATAGAACCCATTTGATTTCGATACATTCACTTAGTGCGATACTTGCATCTTTTGTCTAGATTATATAAGAACTATTAAGCTCAACAAAGATGAAATGCACCTGCCTTTGGTTGAACCTCATCCTATCCATGATATTTGAAGCTCCTCTAGATAGGCATGCATATGCTTCCTATCTGAGCCACAACCGCGAGAACTCCAGGATCAAACAAAGCTTATACTAAGAGAATGAAGCATCTTAGAGAATGAAAATGCAACCAAAGCTGGTTGCCGAGTCATAAGCTGAAACCATAAGAGTCAAATGCGGCTTTATTAATCGGGCTTTTGAAGCGGTCTGCCGAGATGCTTGAACCACTTTCAATACGCATCAACGTATCACGGAGCAGTCTGAGAGTTAAAAAGTGCCACTTTCCAAACACACTATTGAGAATTGATGCCACAAAACCGGAGAAGAACCTCACCATGGCTATAAACAATGCAGTTCTTTCCGCATAGAAATGCATAAGGGGCTAAATCATATCTCACATTGACCATGCCATGAGACTAAAAAACAAAAGCGGATAGCGTCAAAAGTGACGAATGAATCCCGAAAGGGCATCATAGTCCATCGGAAAATCAGGAAAACTAAGAGAAACATCAATTATTTACCTGTTTGAGAATGAAAGCCGATGCGATTCAAAAAGAAACACATGTGGATTGCATGCTTGGAAGCGGAATAAAATAGGGCTTGGGATGAAAGAATAGCTATGAGCAATTTTCTTAGTAAAATGAAAGCAGTAGCACCAATTGAATGCTAGTATTGATTAGTGGTGAATCTGACCATCCAAAAACTTTATTTCAGCCGGAAACCCTTCGGACTTCAAGAATAGGAAGCCCTTGGGTTTTGTGAAAATCGGAAGAGGTTTCCCATATTTCACAAATTTTCCAACCCAAATGCGGTGGAGATAGTGTGTGGTTATCTTTGGATATAAGTTTTCATTTTCACTTGGGATGCATGGTATTCATATATACTATAAAGATATAGTTTAGTGCGAGTACTTGTTAGATCGTCTATGCTTAATTGTTATTTCAGAGGTGAGACTTCCAAGAGCTAATGACATGCCTTATGCCCTTATGGGCGTGTTTGGGTTCGATTCCCAAAAACTAAACTTAGAGAAGCTGTTGTGAGAAACATATAAATAACTCAATGAAAAAATAATTCACATGGTATAAATTATGAGGAACATTATTTATCTAGATTACAAATGACAATCATCAATGGTGTGATATCGGATGATGGCGGTCGGATAGCGATCATCAATGGTGGCGATTCACAGGATGATAAGCGTTCTGAATGGAAAGCCATCAATAGTGGCGTTATTTATCATACATGGTATTACTTACTACGTTTGCATGAATCACACAAAATTAGGTATTTTTAATTTATTGACATAAAGTGCGATGCATGGACAAGAAACCAATAGCAACAATGGAGAACTCATCATAAGTTTATGACTAGAAATTTGTTCACTAAACCAATACCATAAGACAATAAACATTCACTATCTTAATGCAAAACTAATGCCTAGTTAGTCCATGTTCTATGATAAAACACACAACATTTTATTGTAGAAACAAATTGAATTCATATGAAATAAGGTACGTAATTCATTAGAAAAACACAACAAATAAAAAGTTGAACTCATTAGTGGTTTGGCCTTACTAATCAATACCTGCAAATTGAGCAATAAAGCACTCTTATAAACCAAAACAAATGAACTATCATAAAGAACCATGGTGCTTAACTATGGTAACAAACTAGAATGATAAGTCCTTTACTAAGAACCACATCATGAAACTATTAGTGGATTATTGACACATTAACCCACTTGGTAACATCTCACTTTTTATAGTGGTTTCATATAAAAAGTGTTGTAAAAAACTAATAGTGATTGCTTTTAGGCGCCTTATAAGGACAACATAACTTGCCATATGGCCCCTATCTATGCACAAATAGCCAACAAAATTGGACCTATATCAAAAGGAGGGCTGTGCGGCTTTGGATTTGTCAGAGCATTCTCAGTCAATGTAAAAGCTGCTATCTTCTTTGTTTCCAATAAGGATAGTTCAACTGCGCGGTTGGTTGTGGACTTCATCCAGCCTCAACAAAATCCTTTATGCGTGTCGGTATCCTCTCCCTCGATTCCCGAGTTATTTGAGCAATTACAATGTGCCTGATAACTTTACCAAATCGATCTTGGTACCTATAATCTTATCAGGATCAGGAAGATGGTGGTGGATTTATTAGCGGAGATGATTGGGTTGATTGGCTACCCTGAATTGCCCACAATAATTACGTCCATGCTTCCACAAGCTAAACACTAGTTCTTTATAAATTTTGGCATGCATTCCGTGGTCTCTCTTTGCTCTGGATGCGATTGATCCAATTCCCGGTGCTGAGGCAGTCGAAGCTCTGCATGCTCTAGAATGATCTTCAACACCATCTCACTCCGGGCGAAGCCGTTATGGTTATCATGTGGTCGACCTTTGCCAGATGCTCCTCCTTTGCAATTGGTGATCTTGTTTGGCTCTTGCATGCGGGGATTTGCGACGACTCATCCTTGTAATAAGCTCGACTCTTGTGGCTTGGTTCTCTATGGATCATTGAATGATTTGGTGATGCTACTTTCCCTCTAGAACTTCACCATCGGTTCCACTTCACCCGGTGTTCCATGTGTCTTTATTGGAACCTATATGGTGAATCTATTTCGAGGTCAGTATGCGCCACAGCTAGGCGTGTCGATGATCATGAGGAGTTAGGGTTGAAGATTCCCGGACTCCAAGTTTCTTCGTCGACAATTGTATTACATGAATTGATTGGAAAGGATACTCACCAGAAGTGATAAAACACGGGAGCTTGAAGTCGGCTAATGCTCTTGATAAAATTAGGGGTTTTAAGCGTTAGGATAAGCCGAATTTTGAGTACCCGGTACCATTTCGAGGACTTATGCATGTCGTGGGAGGGAGATGGTGTGGCGATATCTGGGATATTATCATACAAATATTATACTCATATGTACAAAGATGGTCATCCTGCGGATGCAAAACAAGTTGAGGGTTTTAAACTTGCAACGCTAGTTACCGTCACACATTCTGTGAACTATTGAAGGCAATTCTCTCCGTCTTCCCTTATATGGGATTGTTTCGAGTTAGAATATTCACAGAATCTGCCAATACATCTTGCTTGACACTTGGCGTGATCTCATCCATTGGAGTGACACAGAGACACAATGATTCCAGCTAGATATATAGAGGCACCTCCTTCTTGATAAAACATTAGGTTCAACGGTCTTAGCTTCTAGGCATCTATCACCGTGTTCTGCTTTGCCGGGCCATTGTAACGTCGCGGCTCTTGGGACTACTTTGAAGAGGCTCCTGCGAGGATGTAAGCATATATTTGTTAACTATGGAGGATCCCAGAACTTGGATGACTATATAGTTTGTGGATTCGTTATGATATTTGTCATTTTGACATAGTATCATTTTGTTTCTCTACTTCTCCAAGCTAAACTAATCGCCAGAGTTTTGGCACCACCTACGTCACTGAGATGAGTTGGCGGTGCTTATGCAAATTGATGCAAAATTATTGGTTTGAGAGATTCCTTGTCTGTTGAGAAGCAACAGAAGAGGCTAATCTACTTGCCCTGCTGTTATGGAGAATTGGCCACCTTCGCTTGTGGATGTCCTATTAGCGATCAAATGGTTCAGTCCGTCAGAGTAGTAGTCTCGACATTTGTCCGACCTCCAACTCACCACATGTGACAGAAGGTTTTATTCCTCGGACAAGGTCGGTAAAATTTTTAATCCTAGCCATTGGAGTGGGAGGTTGGGAGGATAGAGTGAGCAACTTGATAGTGATGCTAGATGCACTTTTATGAATCAATATATTACCGTACTAAACACATATCCCTAGAAGTAGGGTCAAAGCATCCTTTCTGTTGGTGTGGTTGATGGGCATTGAATCTCTTCGGCAGTCTGAGAATGTCTTGTGCCTCTTGAGTTTGTTCAAGAGCTTCTTGCATTCATTTAATCTCATTGCTAGCCCATAAAAAGCCCAGGTAGACTTGGGCCTTCCTTGGCTCAGGTTACATAACCAGATTAGTTGGCCTCTAAATCTTTTTACTGCTGGTTCTAGCCCTAGTTCTAAGTTCCTTCCTGCCAGTTCATGCCCTCTGCGCAATATCTACCCAGTCAGGTGTTTAGGAAGGGCGGGGAGTAGACATTCTTGAAGCGAGCTAGTCGGGCAGACTTTGGTGCAAATAAGCGGGATTTTGCCTATCCCGGATTTGATAAGCTTGGTGAAGAAGATCTTGAGATCTGAGGCGGGGCATGAGGGAAGCCTCTGGAGCGGGATCGGGGCGGCGGGGAGCGGCGAGAACAAGCTGAGCGAACTAAGGTAGACTTCGAACAAAGCAATAGAAGGCTGGGACATCATCCTAGACTATGGTGAGAATCGAGACATGTTGGGCGAGACAAAATTCCCGAATCGGAATGAGCGGCAGGCAAGCAAGGGCCGAATGGGAGTCCCACGTCACCTGGTGGAGTGAATGTTAGATGGAAGGCATGAACAATATATCAAAAATTTAGCCTGCTCTTATTATTAGGACATTGATATTTGTTAGAATTGATGCGTTAAAGCAAAATTCACTCTGACGTGCACTCTAATTAATTCAGAATTTAACCAACGAGAATATATAGCATCAATCTAATTAAGTTATTGTTGTTAACTTAACAAAGCACATTAGAATTAAGTTGTCCATATTTACATTGAAATAAAAAGCCTAGTTGGGCAACAACCCTATTAAGTTCAAGTTACATCGTCAATCCTTCATCCTTGAGGAAAGGGGACTTTGATATTGAAACGTCATGTGGCCTTGGATTTAAAGTTTAAGTGTATCTCTCTCGGGTGTGAATTTGGGCGATTTTTGGTCGTTGGAAAGCTTCGGACATGGCTTCCGTCAGGTATATAAGCATCAACGACTATTTTATGAGTCGGTGCGGTTGGGTTTCCCATTCCAGCCCTAGTTAACTACAGGTATGTCTCGGTTGTCATTTCTTACGTCAATTACGCTTCCATGGCTTTCTCTTACGTTTCGCCTCCCCTACAATCTAGTGCATACGTAATTCCTCTTCGCCTTTGCCTTTCACGTCTGTCGTCTTGCTTTTGCATCCCTTACGCTAGCGTGCATCCTACTTTGCAACAATTTCGCCCTCTTCTTGCTTCCTCATCACCGCAATTGGGTCCATTCTCTACATCCCACAGTCCTAAATTGCTTCCCATTTCAATCTGTTGGATTTTTGCCTTCTACTCCTTCCTCTTACGGGTCTTACACTGCTCACCGCTCTGCTCGGCTCCTTGGGCCTCTAAATGATACAATTGCACCATTGTGTCACGTTACGCTAATGATTAAATAAAAGCGTGATACTATGGCCCATCTGTCAGCTCACGCTTTCGTGTCAGCTCACGTGAATAATATGATAGGCCTCCGCAGAAGGAGTTACCTCGCGAGGAAGAAGATAAGATGGACATTCAACTCCCCTTCAAGGTGTCTTTTATGGAGACTAATGAGTGCGCAATGCTTTCTGAAGCGTCGTAAGTTGAATTGATCAGGAATTTTGTTCGGTGTATTGAGAATCTTGTCTCTCACTCTTGTGTGTGTCACTTTCTTTGGTCGGTTGCCGATCTTAGAAGGACGGGCTTTTGGTTAAGCGGCATCTCTGAGAGGTGGAATACTATCGGCATAGTGTTTGAAGGTCCTTGATAAGCCAAAATATTATTTCTGATCATGGTCTCCATAGCAGTTTGATAAGCTGATGGGCGGGGAGTAGATCGCTGTAAGGGCACTATCTTTTGTATCGGTATACACTCTTTGACTTTGCCTAGCAAGGCTGAACCCGGATGCCATGTTGGTTTTGCCTTGGAGGATTTTCCTCTGGAGGTTACAGGATTCGATTTCATGATGGCTATTGTAGTGGCTTGGGTCTCCATCTTGCTCATTCTATTGTGAATGGTCCTCGTATTTGTGTCTCTATTCGATCATCTCTCCTAAAATACATTTGTGTCAAAAGTGGTCCCTTGTTCTTCAAATATGGTTTATGCATGCCAATGGTCACGAGCTTGTAGACATGTTTCTTGATCTTGGCGTTCTCTAGTTTTCGCATTAGAGAACACCTCCCTTCCCTCTAACATCTGTGACCCATAGCCCAGAATGTCTCCATCTTCCTTTGATTGCTCTCCGGTCTTGGCGGCTTAGGGTTCTAACTTCGGCCTATACATATGTGTCTATTCCTGCCCCTCCTCCTCCCTCCTCCTCTCGTCCCATTTGCTCTTCCCCGATGAGCAATATGAGAGAGAACTTCTGATCATTGCTCTACCATGAAACAAACGGCCAGGCATCTCAGTAGTAGTCCATCCCTCCTATGAAGAGTTGCCCGTCGGGCTGCTATTGCACCACAATCTCTTCTGCATTGAGTGTGCTACTCCGACCAGACCAGTGGCTACCATTGTTACAACCCGCTAAAATATCTAGGTGACTGGTGTAGATATCCTTCTGTATAGTGACTCATGGATTTGGAACGCCGACCACAGACCCCACTGCACATTATGAAATTTGGTTCTTGGGATGTTGAGGTGTTGCTTCCTCCCAACTAAAAGACGAACTTTCAAACAACGCTGGTTGAATCCAATTCTATTGTCTACAGAGAGCACAAGTGCAAAAGGATGTGCAAAATAACCCATTGGTTGGTAGGAAATATAACGTCTTGGTGGCTGCCAACAGCGGACTCGGCAAAATCATGTCTTCCCCAGAAATGGTCCAATTTTTATTACTTTATTTAAAGGTCCATACTAGATGTCTTGTCTGATTCATTGGCGTTTGTCATTACACTGCGGCCGGTAAAAGTGGAGGACTGCATTATCAGGCTTTAAAGTTCCTACCGATGGGGATATCATGTTATGCCCCAACCAACTCCATCGACATACATTGACAAGTTTGAACCCATGACCAAATGCACATTTAATTTTGGCATTATTAAAGCATATACCAACTCACCACATCGGGTTGGTTAAAGACACTGCCACATGCAGCTTTATAAGCGTAATCCGCTTTAAGGAAGTCCTGGGTCACAAAGGGGCAACTCTGGGGCATGGATTTTTAACCTCCGCCATCCTAGTGCCACCTACCATAATCCCATTGTTTTTTATTACTTTTTGTTAAGGTCCATACTAGACTAATCTTTATCTGGGGACTATCTAGTTTATTCCTAACCTTCTGACGCTTAAAGTGGAGAGACGATATAGGCTTTTAAGTTCTACCGTAACCGGGGATCATCGCAGTATGCCCCCAATAACTCTCCAAGATAAGCGTAGTGGCAAGGTTTTGAACCCATGACTAAATGCATTTATTTTGGCATTATTGAACGCCAACTCACCACATCCGTTGGGCCAAAACTTTTGCCTTACATGCACCACTTTATGGTGAGGGGATTTAATCATATACCAAAGTCTAGGTCCTGGGAAAACTCTAGGGCATGGCTTTTTAACCTCACCATCCTAGTGCCACCTACCATAGCCCATTGTTTTTTATTATTACTTTGTTTGGGTCCATACTAGACTAATCTTGTCTGAAACTATCTAGTTTATCCCACTACCTTCTGTGACCAAAGTGGAGGACTGCATTATAGGCTTTTAAGTTCTACTCGTCGAGGATCATCATCATTATACCCCCGATAACAACTCTAAGATAAACATACATTAAGGTTTGAACGACAAATGCACATTTATTTTGGCATTAGTAAGCACCTACACATCAGATTGGGCAAAATTTTTGCCTTGTACACACTGCAGGCGGATTTAATTAGGTCTAAGTCTAGGAAGGCTCTAAGGGGCATGGCTTTCCTTCTCCTGGTACTTCCTGTCCCCGTGTTTTTATTGCTTTGTTTAGTCCAGCCTAGTCTAAATCTTGTATATATGGTTTATCCCTCAGTGACCAAAGGACATTGACTTTCAAAGTTCTGCAATGGGGATCATGTAATGAAGCTATCAGCAAACTCCCAAGATAAACATACATTGGCAAGGTTTGAGCCATGACCAAGTACACATTTATTTGGCATTATTAGAGCATGCTGCAACTCTGCCACGCATCAGTTGGGCAAAACTTTTTGCCTTACATGCACTGTAGGGATTTAATCTACACTTGTAAAGAAATCTTAGGGTCCTTTCGTATGGAGGCATGATATAGCAGTCACATTGATCATCTTGACAGTTGGTATTTGGATTATTATCAAGTGATTTGTCAGGACAAAAGAGTGGGGACTAGTGAATGTGTGCACGACAGGCCTCATCAGAGGGTACTCAGGCACTTTTGAGATCAAACTATGGATTCATTTGGGGCTCATGTGCAGTTCTTTGGTGGGTGACTTCAATATAGTGGAGTTGGAAGTTGATCTGATCTTGTGAGAGGATTAGAAAGTCATCAAGGCTTTGAGCGTGAAGAATGGCGGTAACGATACATGGCCCGTAGTGCAGTAGGAGTGGATGGCGATGGAACCTTCCACTTAGTGCAATAGGCGGCTTGGGTACAGTACGACATATGCGTCATAGCGGGGGCTACTATAATGCATTAAGCTGACTACATATTTATAATTTCTCTGCATGGCTCACGCTTAGCGAATACTTTGGTCAGTAGTGTTCTCTTGTTCTCTCAAGATGGAAACATACTTAGGACCAAGACTTATTTCCGTTAAACGCTTCATACTTGAAGGATGAGGAGTTTAAAGATGGATGCAACAAACCTGGTCCTCTGCATTTGTGAGAAGGAAAAGGAATGGTTTGGGATTGTTGATGCTCTATTTCGCGAGTGAAGTCTTTGCTTGCTAAGAATTGGGAATTAGATCATCGAGTTCTTTGCCCCTGTCGAGGGATTTTGATTGCTCTGTACCAACAATTAGTGGCTTAGTCACATTTGTGCCATCGGATGCCAGTGAGGCGATTTTGTGACGTGGAGCGGATGGAAGGTGAGCAAGTTCATCAGCTCGAGTTAAAGCGGGCTGCAATGGTTCAAGAGAGTCGTTGCGGGCTTCTTTTTAGGCGCTGCAAAATTAAGAGACAAGCTTCTACGATGGTGTCTCTCCAAATTCAAAGATGGGCCTCTCATCTGATCCTCGACAACTTAAGTTCCTTACGCATAGCCACTTTTCTTCTTTTGGCATTACCGTGCGTCTTCCTTCCAATCAGATTTTGAGGCATTACTAGCAAGGTACATCCTATTATATTTGAGGAACAAAAGCTACTCTAGAAGCTGAGAATTCACGGTGAATGATTTAGCGGATGCTACCTTCCTTTTGAAGAAAGAAAAGTGTCCTGGAATTGATGGTATTCTATGGAGTTCTTTTCGGGAGTTATGGGATTGGGTTGGCGATGATGGCCAATGCGATCGTTTGAGTTCAAGAGGCAAAGAAACGTCTAGACAAATTCTTAACTCGGGCTGTTTATGTATTCCCAAGTGTAAAGAACCTTCAACAATTTGGTTGGCCCTATCACCTTATCTTTTTTGTGTACAAGATTTTTTAACATGCACAAAGCTTTGGGATATTCTCTTGATTCCATATCCTCCTAACACGGTCGAGAGTTTACCTTACGGCGATGCATATTAAACAATGTAGGCTGCCTTTGCCCTATGAAGGTATTTACTATTTCGACTTGAGGCCATGAAATTGTATATTTGAGCTAGACTTTGCAAAAGCATATAGCCCAGTGTCATTGGGCCTTCTTAAGAGAAATGTCTCTTAAGCTTTGGTTTGGTGCACAATTCGGTGATGTCATGAGGCTTCATTATTACGCTCAAATGTATTCTTTTCGAGGGAACCCTGTTCTTCAATTGGTGCATTAACAGCGTCGAATAGGAACCTTTAGCTCTATTGTTATTCTGGGTTGTGGCGAGAGAGGTCCTTGCGGATCTTCTCTCTTGCCGCCGCAGGAGAATCTTGCATGGACTTCCTATATGAACAATAGGTCGCGGGGAGATCTGTAATCAATATCACGGATGACACTTTCTCCTATTTCTAAGAGCGGATGAGCAAAATTTGCGAATGTCGTTTCCTTATTGGATTCTTTCCCTAGCATGCGGTATTTTTGTGGGTTGAGGAAGTGCACGACACTATGGGCATTGGACTCTCCAGTTCCACCATGTGTAGCTGCCTATCATGGAGGATCCTTCCCCATGGTAAAAGCAACCAAACTTTTGGTATCCACAGCAGAGTGTTCATATCTCATCGGGGAGATGCATGGGGCTGATGATTAAGGGCTTAGAAAAGCACCTTTTACGGTGGTCCATGATGAAGCTTTCAGCAGGGCGAATCGTTGTGGCTAAGTCCGTTTTAAAGCGACACCCATGTGTGTGCATAACCGTCCATGTTGGCTCCTGATCAAAGATACAACTTCGTCGGGGTTGTCGGGAACTTCATCTGGAGAGGGAACATAGGAGGTGCTCTTTATCCAAAATCGGTTAAGGAAAAGTGCATGTTGCCAAAGCATTATGGCTGACCTTGGAGATGATCAATTTTCTATTCTTGAGAACAGGTGATGATTTCTAAGTTTATTTGGAGAATTTTGAATAGTAATGGATGGGTTCGAGTCGTTCTCGATCCTTGCAAATGTGCATTTTCTTTTGGAGTCTCGGTCTCTTAGGCCCACTTTCCTGAATACGTGTTTATCCTTGTAGCATACTAATCGTCCCCATTTCTTAGAAGGGATTGCTAGTTGCATGGGAAGCGTACAATCTTTGTTTCATTTCACCACCTTAGCACACTAGGACTCTGCAAGTTGTTGGTGGATTCCATTGGGCGGTGAATCTCTGGTAACCAGTCCACCCATTATTGTGCGTCGATGGAAGGCGACAGGTATTGCATATGATATCGATTGGTATAATAATCAAAGTGATTGCTGACATGGGAAGAGTTTAGAGCTAAGTTCATCCTTTTAAGGTGGGATCGAGCTATTTGGCCCGGAAGGTGTCTTCAATTCTTCCTCGATAGCACAAGCCCGGATGACCCCGGCCTTAGGTAGTTCATGGCGTGTCAGCGGATAAGTTGGTGAATTCCATGTACAAAGGTCTTGTTTGATGCTGGCCGATCTTGCCTCCTTTGTCCGTGGCCTTTGGTCATTCCTAGGGATCGTGACGGTATGGAAATGGGTATGGGATAAGCTACTCCATCCCAAAGTATCTGTTTATGGTAATGCAATGTCGTTGTCTGTAGCGTTAATATTCTAGTGCACAGTTTCGTCAGAGAGATATCACACTTTGTCCCTTTTACGTGCCTGAGAGGGGCCGAGACAATTGAGCATTGCTTCTTCCATATGGAACATGTCGGACATGGTTGTGGCTTCAAGGCCTCTTTCATTGCAATTTGAATGCTTGACATGTATTATTCTGCTTGATCTATCCAAGTAGTTGGGATAATTTGGCAAAAGAGCGTTTCATTTGAAAGCCATGGGATCATTTGGTCCATTTTGGAAAAGGAATCTTCTCATATTCAAAGGTCTTGCTTGTTGGTCTGTGAGATCCTTCTTGATGCTCAACTCTTGGTGTCAAAATTGAGGTGCTCATCAATTGCTAATGAGGTGAAAGAGCCATATTTGGGAGCACTATCTTGATTCATACTTACTTTTGAGTTTTTCCTTGCTCTTCATATTCTTTAGATGTTGTATTTGAGTGGGGTCATCTTGCTCACGGTGGACATTCTCTCAGGTTATTAGTCCCCATTGTATTACTCTGTAACTTTCTTTGAATAATAAGGCTCAAGTCCTTCAAAAAAAAAAAAAAAAAAAAAAAATCCTTCATCATGTATTGTTCCATATTTAATCCAAGCTAATCAGGATGGGACACCAAACCAAGGTCGGAGTATCAAAACTTCTTTAATCAATTCCCAATCCAAAAATAGTTATAATGTTTATCCATATCACGGTGTCAATCGGTGATTAAAATATACAACACGCATTTGTATCCCTTATCTGCATGCTTCCATGCATGTTATCCAAGTGTAGAATCGCGTTCTTGTAAATCCATGCACTTGTCTGATCTATTACATTTACATGTACTACTGTCACTATTTAAAAAAGTAACCTTTTATCCAGCACCAGAATATTTTTGCCAAAGTTATAGGGTGTCCCATTTTCCCAAGTGGTCATGTACCAGGATCCTATTTCTTTGTATTGACCATATCAATCTTAGACATGTTCCCATTAGTTCTGTAACTCATTTCCATGTAATAATGAATTTTTATAACCAGCCAATAGTCTTTAAGATATCCGAGTCAAAACATTACATTTATCCCTTCAGAAAATGTATCATATGCTAGCAATTTCAGATTTCTTGAAAATAATAGTAATGGTAACATAGAGTAGAAACTTTCAACTGTTTTACCATAGAAGGGGAATAGGAAAAAAACATAAAGGTTCCTGTCAGGTTATCTTGCAGTGAATATCCACTGTCAACTTTCAATTCCTTGCATCAATGCAGATTAGCTCCAGTAAAGTCTGTGTTTGATCCATGTTCTCCTTAGCATGAAAATGGTAAATCAGCAAGGGACAAAAGGTACATAGGGTATTCGTGGCTTATCGCCCTTCAACCATTGTACCTTTTGCTCTTGATCAGTACCAACATAAAAGAAAAAACCAAAAATCAAACAAAAAACAGTATCTAGTTTTTTCTTACACTCTTGCTACCATTTGAGCTGTAAGACCTGGATTTTATATTAAGAATATAAGGAAAGAGCATGAATGCATCTTTTACTTTATCTTTCAGGAGTACAACCTTCATAAATCTTAGTCTAGATATAGGATAGGAGCAGTTTATGGAGAAAAAATGCCCTTCTAGCCTCTGCTCCATGTTAATCTGCTTATAGGCATTAACCTTAACCCCATGCATAAATAATGTGATACTAGAGCACTTTAAACGATCATGACACGCTTTTTATCTTTTTACTACAGAAAAAGGGAATACATTATCTTTTTAAGGCCACGCTATTTTGTCCACTTAGATCAATATTTTAATGTAGATATTTGTATACTTTTAGTTCTTCTTCCTCAGAAGTTGGCTCTTCCTCAGGGTGGAGTTTCAAGCTAAAATGCTCGTACTAGCATTTCCTCTATAGTAGGGCATCGGCCTTCTATTGAAGTTTCCCCTTATCCAGTGTGTCCATCACTGAAGCCTCGTTTTGTGTCATAATTTCTACCACCATCTCTCTTCTCCATATTTAAATTTTTAAAAATAAGAGTCTCCTTACAAGTTTCACACTCCCTGTTAGTCTTCGAATGGGTGTTAAATCTTCCTTAGAGCTATGGCTTCCGGACCATCCATCACAGGATTAAAGTCCATCCACTTAGCCAAAGCAAGAATGTGTGGTAATTATCAGTCATAAAGTCTTGGCTGCCATGCAGTGCCACTGCAGTCGAGGATGTCGAGATTCCCCTCTCGATTTTCGGCCCTAATTTTTGCATTCAAATCCTTGGTCTCCTGTTTTTCCAAATGTTCAATTTAGATATCCTCATAAGAATGAGATAGAATGGGAATGATAGTTTTTAGCGTCCACGGTGTAGGTCATGGGACCCACAGCACAATGGGCTAGTGCAATCATTACTACTAGGAAGGCAATATATGTAATGTTTTGCCTAGTAGCTTTGTTTATGCCTTATATGTGTGCCATAGTATTATTGGCATTTTTGCGGAAATGGGGTATCACTTGGGTCGCTTTTCCGAAACTGCGGTTAAATGTAATGCATATTTGGCTGTAAGCTTGAAAAGACTCAGAAGTATTTTATTTCAGAAATGCCATTATCTTTATGTTGGCATATAAAAGGCATAAACAAAGCTTACTAGGAAAAACATTATATTATACCTTCTATTAATGTTATTAACCCATTGTAGATCCCCATACTATTGATGCCGATGGTCGCATTTATTCTGTCCTGATACTATTCTTATGATATCAAATTGAATATTTAACGAGGAACCAGTTGAACCAGAACAATCTTGACATCGGCTTCTTTGCAGCGACTTCACACTTTATGAAGAAACCACCGCGGTCTTCTTTGCTATGGATGGACTTTAACTGAATGAACAGTCAGCACCACTGCTTCGAAGAAATATTTCTGATAGCAGTGTGAAAACTAATGAGAGAAGACTCTTGACACAAAAGGGCCCAAATATGGAGAAAATGATATGACACTGCGCGAATGATGTTACGAATATGTAACGAAACTTCAATATGAAGACGTGTAAGAAATGTAGCAATAATGACATTTTAACTGGTGGTGAAGCGTCTCGGTACATTAAATATTGATAGAATGAACAAAAATAGTGACGCTAAAAAGATAATAATTCTACGTCGATAGCGTCATGGAAAAGTGCTCTATTATCACGTGCGTAGTTAAGATTGGCTATGGCAATTGTATGGGCGAAGGGCTGAAAGGGCATTTTTAACCAACTGCTCTATCCTTATCGACTAAGATTTATGAAGGTTGTGCTCACGAAGACTCATGCGTTATCTTTCACTTCCATATTCAATATAAAATCGCTGCGACTTTCAGGTATTGAAGTGAAAAAACTGAATCGCCATTTTGTTTTAGTTTCTTTTATGTTGATGAAGCAAAGGTGCAATGGTTGAAGGCGATAACAGTACTGTACTGCTGACATTTTCGTTTTTCATGCTGGGCGAACGTAGTCAAACAGAACTGCTGAATTCTGCCATGACTCTGTTGACGTTAATATTCAACGCGAATGGCGGCGAAGAACTGCTTTATGTTTTTCTATTCCCCTTCGCTCGGTAAAGCGATTGGCTTCTGCTCTATATTACATTATTATTTCGAAATCTGAAATTGCAGCATATGATACATTTTTACGAAGGATAATCTTTGACTGGTTAAAGACTTTATTGACTGGTGCTAAAGAATGCGAGGAAAATGTCAATGAAGATGATTGCGAACTAATGAACATGTCGATTGACTGTGGTCAATACCGAAATATGGATAAACATGACGCTGAAAATGGACGCCTGGCAAAAGCTGGGAGATATTTTGAATAAGGTGCGCAAACAATGACGTGTACATGTAAATGGCTCGGAACGAAAGATATGAACGGCGGTCCCAGACCTTTATGCGTAGGCGCAGACTGCAAATGCGGGGGTTATATATTGCAATCGCTGAATTGACTTGCCGTATGAATAACATTATAACTATTTTGGTTGAGAATGACAAAGTTTTGATACTTTCGACGCTGGCTGATCCCAAATCATGACCAACGATTAAATATGGAACAATAGGCGATTAATTTTTTTGAAGAACGGTATTATTCAGAAGTGCAGTGAAGGACTGGCTCTTTCGTTGAATCACCGGCGCAGACGCTCAATGCAACATCACAAAAGAACTGAGAAAACGGAAAAACTTTCGAAAGCGAATCACGGCGATAACAAATGCTCTTCTCATTAACATTGATGACACTATGCTGAAACGGTGGGTGTTGGCTGTCGAAAGGATACTGTATGAGCACAAGCTGAACGGTATGTAATTCCTTCTTTTCAAATGGACAAGTGATCATGCGTACCAAACGGCATGCTGGAAATTATCGGCTTACTGAATGAAGCGCTAATAACCATGTTTGACTATTCAAATTGCAATGAAACGCTGAAAACATGTGGAAGAAGCAATAATGATATCGTCCCTACGTGCGCAAAATGTGGAACTGTCTACGGGCAATAGAAGATATTAACCGGCCGCGTTAACATTTACTACCGTAAACGATATGAGAATGAATGGTTATGCCCATTTCGCGCTGTCGTCTAAGGAACGCTTGTTCAGGCGTCGGCACAGACGCGACGCGGAATTCACCAACTTATGCAGCGATGCGTCGTAATTTGTGGAGGAAAGTGGCTGCTACGCCAAATCCCCAAAGGATGAACCAATAACTCCCGTGTCGGCTATTATGTCGGTATGCACCTCTTTGCTCGCTCGACAGCGGCGTCAATAGTGGGCTAATACCGGACCGTGAATCCGCAATTTAGTATCTTGTAAGATGATGAACAACGATCTCCCAATACTGCGGTCGAAAATGAAAGGGCGCGATGCGTCGTCGATGAACGGTAAAATGCATTTACGGAATGCGACGGCTATCCCGCGACCATTCAAAATTCTCCAAATGAAGCAGAAATCATCACTGCTGGCTCAATATTGATCATTCAGGCTTTCATATCTTTGGCGACGCGGCAGCACCCTCTATGTTCCCCGGTGGTTCGTACCAACCACAGCGGTGCCGGCGCTGGCTGATGAACAACATGGGCAATATGTACGTAGTGTTTGCTTAAACGGACTTAGCCTGGCGATTAAGATCAACAATGAGCGTGAACCAACAGCAATCAACGCACTGTCACATCTCACGATGAATATGAACACCTGCGAAGACTACCAAAGATTTGATTTACTTTACCGTCCTCCGTGAATGAACGGCTATCGGTGGGGCTGGAAGATCCAATGCTTATACCCAGTCTTTGTGCGCTAAGCAACCCTGCGATTAACTGGAAAAGAATCAATAAAGCGACGTTACTGGGGCATCTGCCGGTCATCGCTTGATGCGGTCTCTGCGTTATTGTTCATGAAGTCCATGCAGATTTATACGTCGCGTGAAACGGGCAAAATACAACAGCAAATAACTTTAATGTTGGCGGCTTGTCGCCACGAAAAATCGAGATTCCCCGCGGAAAAGAATATGAAACCTCATGTTGTCGGTATTGGGCGTGGCGTGTTTCTCTGGAAGCCGATAGGCTAGCGCGGCTCATATCTTTGCAAAGTCTATCAAATCTTTCGGCCTGAAGTCGGCTGTGCCTTCATGGCGGCTCATTACGACAATTTAATAAATGAAACCGTGGCAAATACTGGCTGTGTTGAAAGATAATGAAATAAACGGAAATCCCCAGCTTTGTGCATGGCTGGCAAATGCTGACGCAAAAGGCCTGGTGACCAGGCGCCGGTCTGAAACGAGTTTCGCTTACGCTTGAGAAATGCAGCGGTCAGGGTACGATAGGCATGCTCTTGAAATGCGGCTTTGTATCATCGCCAACTAATCATAACTCTGAAAACTCCATAAAGTACCATCAATTCAGGACACTGCTTCTTCAAAGGAAGGTAATATGATATTCACCGTAATGCTTTTAATAATGCCTCACATCTGATTGAAGAAACGTAAAAATGACTATGAAGAAACTATTTGAGGAATGAAGATGGTATCTTGAACACCATGCGTGGCTGACCTGTACGGCTCTAAAAGCGTGCTGACTTTGAACCGTGCCGAGCCGGCGGCGGCTGATGAGCTTTCCGTATAAAGCGCTTCTCTGGCGAGCATCACGATATTTTAACGGTACAAACATGATGACGGTACCGAAACAATCCGGCTTCGTTAGCGACAGCTGTTCGGCGACTTATTGTAGCAGGCACTAAAACTGGCATCCTTGTCGACCATTCCCTCGCTTCTCACAAATGAAGGTCGAACATCTTTCGCTTCACTAAATCTTCGAAACATGAAGTGTTTAGCGTGAGCTTCGTCTTGGTACTGCTCTTCTCTTGAACAAAGCTCTTGCATTATTGATACGGCTTCATCGCGCGTGTTTTAACGTAGCTGCAAATATGGCTGCCAGCTATTATATTACTGTCGCTGGCGATAGCATATGCCGACTTTCAAGCCGTCGTGCATGAAAGATTTCCATGCCATCCCTACCGGACGCGATCATCGCTGCCGTACGCCATTTGGATGACTTCTGTCCTGCGCTGATCAACTTCCAACTCCGCCATATTGGTCACCCACCGGCAACCATGCATTGAAATGATGGTCTGGCGACCAGTGCACCTGCTGCAATGAATACGCCACTTCACTGGTCTATAAAATATCAAATCGCTTGATAATAATCGGCGTTAAATCGCCGATATGGCGAATAACGGCGCTATATCATGTCTCCCATCTTTAACAAAGAACCTAAGGCTTTTCTTAGGCACAGTTAAATCACCTTACCATGTGCATCAAAACGAAATTTTAGCGTCACCGGTGGTGTATGCTAATAATGCCAAAATAAATGCGATTTACTGTAATGTTTATCTTTGGGGCCCGGTATTGAGACGCTATGACCGATACAGCATATTAGAACGCGAAAGCTTTGATCTCCACTTTGGCTGCCCGTAGTGGAGACAAACTGGCTGTATACGAATTGAACTAGTATGAACTGGCTGAAATAAAAACGATGAACTATGTTGAAGACTAAAACCGTACTAAGCCCTTTGAACTTATTTGGTAAATCACGCTTCTTAATGTGCATGTAGGCCGAGGTACGCTTCAGCGATGACTGTTCGGTAATTGGCGCTGGCAATAATGCCGAAATAAATGTGCGTGATGTTGCTAGCCCCAATGTATGTTTATCTTTTGGGGAAGTTGGTATTGGTGCGTGATCCCGGCGTATTGAAGGCATGGCTTTATGGAATTGATCTCCACGCGCATCAATTAATTTAAGCGCAGGCTGGTCTATTATGAACAGCAATCAAAAAACGTGAGCAGGTGAGGAAGAAGTTTCACAAGTTCAGGTGGCGGTTATCTTCGGTAAAAGTGTAGGCAGCGCTAACGATATGACGATTTATTAATAATGCCCGAAATGCGTTCGGTCATGAGGTTGAGAACGCTTGCTGTGTCTTTGGGGTGATGATGATCTAACGTATTGAAGCATAGCTATCGTGTCACTCACTTTGGGTAATGGAATAAACTGATACGGCAAAGACGGTGGTAGACGCTTAAACTGAAAGCAAATAAAGAAACAGTGGGATATGTTAGATGACACTGGGATGGTGAAGATCCGTAGCACAGGTTGCCCTGGATAGACTCCTAAAGCGGTCAAATCGCCTATAATGGAAGCAAGAAGTTTTGACAGCGGTATTGAACAATAACCGAAATAAAATGTTTGATGGGTTCAAACTTTGTCAATGTATGTTTATTTTTGGGGAGTTATTGAACATCGCATGATTGTTCAGCGTGTTAAGACACAAAAAGTATAAGTATCTCCAGCTGCGCAGGTGATGAAATTAAACCAGCTGGTGTACAGGCGCTTAATAAAACGATACCCCGGACCTTCCTTGAAGCGTGATTTCAGCGATACCAGGCCGCAAACGTGCTGTTCACCGGCAAACTGCGTCGCTTATGCTGCTTATGGTACAATAAATCTGGTCAACACAGCGAAACCGTAGACTCTGCTCCTTTATTGAGGCTAACACCACGACATGACGATAACGGTGGCCGTATTCAAATCAGATCACTATTGGCGGTATTCGCGTGATACGACCGATCACAGAAGAACTGGCAACGATGACGTTCATTGAGTAACACTCAGCGAGGAAAGACTGTGTGCAACTGCCGACGGGCAACTCTCTCTTTACATATGAGGACCACTTCACCTACGGATATCGATGGACTATTTCGCGACAATGACTTCTCGCATTACGCTTTCAAATGGGGAAAACAACTTTGGTGAAGGTACGTGGCGGCGGTAACTGGCTATAGGCGATATCAGAAGATGAACGCTTTAATGCGATGTTAGAGAACGAAGAATATTCTTCTAATCGCGAAGCAAACGCCTACGTCAGCTGTCTTAGCTTCCGGTTCATTAATGGCGACAAACCGGCGACGATGGATACTTTATTTACAACGGTACAGGAAGACCATCGGTGAACACAGAAGGACGGTCGCAATGAAATGACGAATGAGACGAACGCAATAACCATCATGTCGGGAACTACAACCAATGAGCTCGAACAAACCAACAGCATCGAAAGTGCGCGAGCAAGCCCGGTATTGCAGATAATTTGTAGTCTGCTTTCCGGCTCGCTAAATCGGCAGCTATGGAAGAACCCAAACATGATAGAAGCGGCATCAGGGCATTCAGATAAATGGGATTGGGCAATCTACGTGATAACTGTAACAAAGCCATCTGGGCTCGACAAGCGACGATAAGTGACACTGGCGACATGAACGAATTAATTACAGTATGCCCGTGATCGATATAAACCGGGCGTATTAACTCGACCGGTTACTTTCATTAATTCGTAAAGAACGCTTTCAGTTGATGTCGATAATGAAGCGACGCTTCAACCAGCTGGAACATTATTCTTCAAATAATATTCGGCGACATGTCCAGCACCGGTGTCGCTATCGCTTTGTCTGATCAATAAGCGTGCGTGTTTCCTGCCGGCGAAGGCTGCGAAACCAGAAGGCAAAATAACGTGATAAACATCAGGAAGAACAAGGACCGCAATTAGGAAGCTGAAGAAACAAACGGTATTGCGAATGGATAGCGAAGAGATGACCAGGCGATGATTGAAAGGAGAAATTAAATCTACTGGAAGGCAATGACGACGGCGATACGGTTATGAGGCAATGAAACTGATCGACGTTAAATTGGCTTTGCCCCGATTATACATATAACGACGGGAAGCGATTAAAGAACTTCAACTTTCATCGGTCGACGCCAGAAGAATTACGCAGAAGAAAGCGGCTCTGACCTCACGTACCTTTCACCTCGAAAGCGTGGACTGAAGAATTGACGAATGTAACTGACTGCAATAGGGTGTTGCTGAACTGAGCTTTTGTTTTTGGAAGCTCAAATATGGACAACAATTAGATATTAACACTGATGAGTTAACAACAACCAACAATTAGATTGATCTTGACCATATTTGGTTGAGACCAAATTTGCTTTCGGCAGAACGGCACGGAAATTTTGCCTTTTAATTTACCAGAACAATATTACGAATATTCAAACAGTTAAGGTTAAATTTTTGATGCCTGCAATATCACTTACCGATCCGTCGCGTCGACGGACTCACGATTCGTTTGTTCTGTTTAAACCGTTCTGTTCGCTGTCTGCTCGGTCATGTCTCGAACCGTAGTCTGAATGATGTCCCCGGCACCATTGGCGGCTTAGGTTCTACCTTAGTTCTGTTCGTTATACATACGCTCACATCAATACTCACGATCTGTCCTCATGCCTGACTTCGCCATCTCCGAAGATCTCTTCTTCTGAAATTTATCAGGCGATGAACAGAGGTTAGCATTTGCAATCAGCAGATACCGACTGGCTACGCTTGGGTAATGTTATCGTCATTTCTAACGGTTGAAAGTGGAACAAACGATGTGACGACTGGAGATGGCTGTTCGACAGTTTGGAAGTGCCGATCCCGACCGTGAGTTAACAAACCGAAGTCGGCGGCTTATCGGTAACAATGAACAAATGGTGCAAACTCGCTTGACAAATGCGATACGATAACCATCGACTTCGCCAGCGACTTATCACAGGGGATGAATGCTTGTGGCGATACGACCATCGTAAAAGCGTTGCTGCTATCGGTGGCGTATTTCTGTCGACCTCGATATGTATTCAGGGGATTAAGTTTCGACGCTTGTCGATATTGGTCGTATTGAAGGAGTTGAATGTCGGACGACGTCAGGATACCGGTGAGGTTTCGACGTTTGATAAACAATGGACATCCTGGCGATATGGTCTTCGTGTTGCTTCATTTGTTCGATCAATTTGCATAGACGATTGTTGACGCTGGAATGAAGTGGAAACGGTGATAACGGAAACGGTTATGAACCGCAAACTATGGCTAAATCAACGATCCATGGATAATGATATATCTCAAACCCTGGCCGAAATGATCACGAAGAACGCGTCGATACAACTTGAACAATATTCACCTGAAAGACTGGCGTTGAACGATGGGAACATACTGTCTGAATGATGGAATCTATCGGCAATGCGTAACTTTACGGG
>JAJEKV010000098.1:3361533-3441036 GCA_021234155.1 Isoetes taiwanensis | reverse complement strand
TCGGTATGCTTCGTTCCAGTTACGTATTGCTACGTATGCATTGTTCTTGGTTCTAGTCCATGGCTTCTAAGTTCTAAGTGAGGTGGATTAAACCAAAAACTTCGAACTTTCTGTGAGTAATATATACATTTCCATGGCTGTTGAACCAGTTCTCATACAAGTCTATGAGAGAGAGCCGACAAAATCTCTGAATATATAATGTTTGAAAAAGCTAAAAGTTTCTTTCAGGTTAACAGCTTCAAGTCTTCATTGAGATGATACAGTGGAAAAAAAGCAAGGTCGTCTCTCTACAATGGTCTGAGCGATTCTCAAACCCTAAAGAATGAGTTCTTTCCTGTTTACTGTACATGTACTCAACTTAGAATCCTTCAAAACTTCTTCCATTTCTTCCCTCAGGTCTTCTGCTAGGAGAAGCTTTCGAGGAACTGTCATACCTCTTTTCTATGAGAAAATATCAGTTAATCCTGAGCTTCCCATATCTGATGAGACAAAACTTGGACAAACTGATCTTTCTTCCATAAACAGCTCGGAACCAAATGTCACATTGGATCTGTGCCATGATCAGACGTTCTTTTTTTCCACATGATCATCAACAAACAACTCCTTTTGAAAATCCTCTAGATTCAAAAGGAGAAGGCAAGAAAGGAGGCCTTGACACAAGATGCAAAGAATCCCACTTAACGTTCCTGAAAAAAGGATGAGCCTTGATTTCTTCTGCTCCACCCTTACTGCCCAACCTCTTAATGCTATCTCTCACCAAAAGCTTAGAGATAAGATCTGTGGCAGGGCTGCTAGGGCCAGGAAATACTGGATCCTTTGAACTTATATTGTAGAAAGTATCAAATTTTGATCTGCCTTTGAAGGGGGTAACTCCATATAATAATTCATACAGGAAAACGCCAAAGGTCCAAAAATCTACAGCCATACCATGACCTGATCCCCATATAACCTCGGGGGCAACATACTCTTCAGTACCCACAAAAGAGTTAGAATGATGACGTAAAAAATTGTTGTGCTGTGCATTGGAAAGGCCATCTGGTTCTTTCTTGCCCTTAACTTCAGAGGCTGAAGGAAATATCCTCTTACTGTCTACTTTCCTTGTAGATGCAGGAATAACTTCACATGCTTTTGCACTAGTACATGAAAACAAGGGGGCAGACCTCTGTGACGAGCTTCTCTTTATGCTTTCTGTTTTCTTTAGTACCTCTGGCTCCTTGCTTTTCACTTTCAGAGACAAATCAAAATCCGTTAACATTATATGCCCATCTTCTTGGATCAGCACATTTTCCGGCTTGAGATCCCTGTACATAATTCCATGCTTGTGCCGATACTCAAGAGCCAATAAAACCTCTGCTGCGTAGAATCTGCAAACAATGAACGTACTACTGTCATGTTTATGAACAAAACACAGAAATTTCTGCAGATCGAAGGAAGCTCAATAACAAATTAGTTTGTATCTACTCTAGCATCTACATCAAGCTTCTAGCCAGACAAAGAATACTTACGATGCAGCAGATTCGGAAAATCTCTTCCCAGCTTGCTTCTGCCTTAGAAGATTTAAATCCCCTCCCAGGCAATAGGTCATGACCAAGTAGATATAATTCTGAGTCTCAAAATGAGCTTTTAGAGATGGCAAAAAGGGATGGCGAAGAGAAGCTAGAATATTCTTTTCTCTTAGGACGCGGTAGCCACTGCCCCTTTCTTCCACTATCTTCTTGTTTATCACCTTCAAAGCAACCGGCTCATTGGTACTCCTTACTACTGCAAGAAAGACAGTGCCCATATCGCCATAGCCAAGCCTTTTAACCGCTTTCACATTGTATTCTGTGTAGCCTGAACCAGTTGTATCCATAGCTGCTATATTTTTCTCGGAAATCCGGTTATGATACATACATGCATCATTTTCAACATGTGGAGGCATTGAATCCACCCAATTACAAATTCTTATGAATCCGTATTAATTCTCTCCAGAACAAAGCTTTGAATCAATAAGCCGACGTCCGGATCAGGAAACTGCTCCAAGATGAGGATCAAATTGTCCTTGCAGGAGGTACAAGATCATAATCTTTAAGCAAAAACCCAGATGAATCAAAAGGAACTTTTATTGCTATCTCCCACCAAAAGCTTAGAGATGAGATCTGTCGCAGGGTGCTAGGGCCGGGAAATTGGATGCTTTGAAAATATATTGCCTAAACCATCCGTTCGTGATCTGCCTTTGAAGAGGGTAACTCCACATAAAAAATTCATACAGGAAGACTCGAAAGGTCCAAAAATCTACAGCCATACTACGACCAGGACTGTTAGCCGCCGAACTGTTTGCAGTTTATTTGTTATCCTTGAAGCATTCTCCACGAAACCCAGCCGCCATAACTAACCGCGTATTTGTGGACCTAACCGGATTTTTTGTGATTAGGGCTGGTTTATTTTTACGCATTGGCATTTTTTGGACAAAAACGGATTTTTTGTGATTAGGGCTGGTTTAAACGTGACCACGTCCGATAATTACGCATTGGCAAGTCCTAGCCCTAATGTTCCAAGCATAAAACGACGGAATTGAACATGGCCAGTTCCAACTTCCAAGCGAAGAGAAGGGAGAAAAAGTACGCGACCCAATTCTAAAGCTTGTCGTTTGTTTTTGGATTGAAATCGAGTCATACCTTGTTTTTTTCTTGCAGCCGCCAATCCATGCCGCAATGAAGTGGAATAGCTTCAGCTGCTTTGCCGCCAACAAGATTCTCAACTGTGGCCGCTCTGTTATGCTTCCAGGTTTGCGCTTTTCTGCTGATTTGTTCTGTAGAGATCATATATTCATTAAAGTGGGCTCAACTTCGAATTATTCCCCATGAAACTGAAACTGCGGCTATGAAACTGCGGCCATACAGCCACAGTTTCGAATCTATCCATGCCCAATCGTCTATGCTAAAGCCTATTCATAAAACCCATAGAGCCTATTTCTATAGAGCCCTATTCATGTAGTATACATAGTCTTGTGGAGCCTTGTGCAGGATTCATAGCTAAGGAAGGCTGTCATACACATAGTTTCATAGTAGTCCAAAAATCTAGAGAGCATGTTTGTGGATGATCATGTGCAGCAATACTATGTGAACATTTGGGGAATAAATAGAAGTGTTTGAGCATTGAGGTCTTTTATGTCGAGTATAGATACTGTAACAGTTAGAAAGATCTCATACTGTTAGGGTTTGAGAACCACCTGCTTTTTGCCACTGTTATTATACCTTGGAGGCTGTTAACCCTGAACCAAAGCACAGAATTGCTTCAACAGCCAGGGTCAATGTATATAATACTTAAAATGAAGGAAGGTTTATGGTCAAATCCACCTCACTTTTTTTATCTCTTAAAGCCATGGAGTATATATTATGCAAAAGTAATGCGCGTTTGTGATGTAATCCTCATGCGTTTTTGGTATATGACTTGAAATGGTATATTATGCCCTGAAAATATTAGATTATAAGTTTGCTATGAAATAGGGATTCTTTGGCAAGATATACTTTATGCAATTATACATTAAAATTCTCTAGGACTAAATATATGCAAAATGCTTTGGTTTTGCATTAGGATCTACTTATACTGGTTTATTGCTAGTCTTTGAGCTGGAGCATGGTGCATAAATTTTGTGCAACTGTGGGTCCTAGAATTGTTGGTGGGTCAAGGCCTTGGAGAAAAGACTTGGAGGTGTAACAATCTGTGGCAAGTTTATATAGAAATTCCTTTAGCTTCCTACTTCCAAAGGCATACAACAAGTTCCAACCATACTTTAACTGCTGGCAGCATATACCAGGTATCTATCCAGCAGTGTTAAAACGGCAGGGTTTTTCACCACAGGATCTATACAGCTTTACAACATATTAAGAGTGCATGTGCTTTGTTCAACCTGCTCAGACTTGCTTTGAGCAGGTTGCTGCTCAAGTTGTCGGGCTCGCATGCTAAATATCAGAGATTTAGGTCTCTGAGGCATCTCGAACTAACAAATCTATAAGTTCAAAATCAAATTGCTGAAATTACATTACCAAAGTTGTGGACATGCTTTTTGTTTTCATCCAAAAGGGTGTACTTGTTTTGTTTTTTGCCTTTGACTACTTGAACATTCATATTCAACTTGTTCATACTCGTTCTTATCTCATGTCCTATTCTACTTAATTCAATTCAATTCAATTCCTATTCTATAAGACCGATTCCTCTCTTCGATGCTTACATCCAATTTTTTGTGTTGTTTCACCATGTCATATCCTATTTTACCTTTACCATTGGCATGCCGCTCATGTACTTGCTCATGTACCTATGCATTTTAGCCTCTATTGTTAGTGCTTCGATGAATTTTCATTTGGCGGGATATTGGATTCACCACCATACAATTTGGTTCTATACATCATGATATGCATGCACTCACGCTAAAATTTACCACCTAAAGGACGCTTCCATTATAACACATTATGTTGATGTCCAATGTTCACTTTTATTAGTACTAGTTACGGTTTTGGCATTGCTGCATAAGTACACATATAAGTTTGTTCGAGAGTTAGAATTTACTATATAAGCATGATATTAGCTAATATCTAATATGGAAAGACAATGCTGGACTATAATGATTTATGAAGATGGGATTGGCAGGTGTTTGTTCAATATCAGATATTTCATATTATGAAATAGTCTTTCTTTGTTTCAGTAACTGACTTAATGTTCTAGCTTTGAAATGGCACTGCGATGCCATTTGCCTTCTAGTTCTAATATTTTTTCTTTCCTTCAGCGCTATCTGCCTCTAGCAGCATGTATGGCAAGCAAACTAAGGACTTCAACCAATGGGTGTTCATGCCAGGAGATATATATAAGTTATTTTTGTCTATGTGGAATGGAATGGAAGGCCAACACATATCTGTAATTGGAAAAGATGAAAATAGCCATTACTTTAGTCGACATCTCTGACATCTCTGAGGTGCATTAGAGCCTAGATTATGAATGTTGTAGGGTTTTGTTAGAGTCCTAGTATCTCACATTGAACTATGACTCTTAACGTTCAGTATGATTAAAGAAGTTGGCGAAGGAGGACAATCAATCTCTGCCCTCTGCTATCAGTCACCTCCACGCACAAGCTCCACTTCACAACAGACATCTTCTCTCTTTCTGCAAAATTTTGTCCACTTGTTATGGAAAGTCCCTATGCGAGTTAAGTTATCATCCACAAGACCCGACACATCGGAAGGAAGAATATTGCCTGGGAAAATTCTCCTTCACATAGTGGTAGA
Organism: Isoetes taiwanensis; assembly: GCA_021234155.1. Lineage (NCBI taxonomy): Eukaryota > Viridiplantae > Streptophyta > Lycopodiopsida > Isoetales > Isoetaceae > Isoetes > Isoetes taiwanensis. The sequence continues at coordinate 3,435,775 of JAJEKV010000098.1, read as the reverse complement.
ATTCCTTCTTCTCCTCAGCAATCATAGCAGACAAGAAGTCTTATCAGGAATTGGAAGTAATTATGAAGGAATTCATATGGCAGGGTTCCCATATGGTAGGTTGGCAACACTTAACATTACCCAGGAAAAGAGGAGGCCTGGGGTGTAAAGATCTGTTCTTCAGCATGTGTTTTGGCAAAGAAAACTTGTTTGGAGATCATTATTCTCCCCAACAAAGTCTCCTGCCCTTCTTTTAACAAAGTACTGGATTGAGAAAACGTCCCTAGGGGGCAGTTTATCTACCCCTCACCACATGCCGTGATTCAAGATTTTACCACCAACCCAGCCCAGTACATCCAATATCATAAGAAGGATCATACAGGCGTGGAATAGAGTGTCTGTATGCTTTAAGGCCTATCCAATAGAGGAAGTTACGCATGATTTTGATTTTTTTTTGGCACCAAGGTTTAGCAGATGAGAATGATGGGTGCCTGGCATTAAAACATCCGAGAAAATACAAAGAGTGGAAATTTAAGGGGCTAAATACAGTTGGCAGTATGAGGAATGTTGATGGTTGAAAAACATGGCAGGAAATTTCCAACTTTGTACAAAACTCCCTCTGTAATAGGAACATTTACAGGGCTCTGGCTCGACATGACAGGGGTACAAGTGCTGAGATCAAAGGAAACAATTGGGCTCTTGATGACAGGGGATATAATGTTGCTAAGATCTATTCTCTCATCCTAGATACTCGGTGACAAAGGTCTCCAATCAGTGGGGATGTCCAGAATCTAAAGCTACTGGTACCATTAAAAAGGGTGGAAGCTGCAGTGTGCAAGGAAAATTATTCTTTTTAGGTGGCTCCTCCTCAACAAAAGCCTTAAAACAAATGCCTATCGAGCTAAATTCAATGATCACCGATAGATGTCCATTAGGTTGTGGTCAAGCCGAGACCTCGATCATATCTTCATTTGCCCTTGGCTAACTCCCTTTGAACTGGATAAGTGCCCATATAGGCTTTTCTCCAATATGTGAGGCTGACATTTTTTACTTTTTCAAACATGATTCTCCTTTTATGGGCAATAAGGAGGACATTTTGCTTATGGACAATCTGGAAGCATAGAAACAATGTGGCCATCAATCAGTCTCCACCGACCTGAATTCCTTAAAACAACCCTCCACTAGAGTTGGCCAATACGGCCATGGTACACAGACTGATGAAGGGGTCCAATTATGACAAAAATTGGGACTCATTGGGCTCCTTTCAAGGTTTCTTTTCTTTCTTCTCATCTCATCTTAACAACCCAATCGATGTTGTTGACGATTACCCGGTTAAGAAGCATCTCGGGCGGCATGTGAGGGAAGTCCCCGGCAGTACGACGCCCTTGCTCACCGTGACGGTCCTTGAAGCCCTCCTCCGGGTCAAAACAGAGATCATCTGGGTCAAGACATTGAGAAGAATTTTGGAGGATGAAGACATCCTCAGTAGTTCAAGTCCGAGCTTAAGCAACATTTCAAGAAAAACTTGGCATTTGTGAAGTGGCGCGTGATTCATGGATAATTCATATCTTGGATTCTTCTTCATATGGGCCGGCAGAACTGGATCCGTTACTATTTTCACATACAGGTCGAGCTTATGCTATAATCACTTTGGATGGGGTCTTAGATCAGTGAGACAACAATTGAGTTTGCAGATAAACCTTATAGTTCTATGAGGCTCCTATAACTTTAACTACGCTTTTTCTTCCTAAAGTACTTAATTGTGTTTGTTCTTCGTTAATATTTCCTCCTTATGGAGTGTTAGGCCAATTTTGACTATGTCATGGCCTTTATCTCGTAGATCTTCTCTGCTTTTTGTATTACTATGTATTCTTGCATGTAATATAATACCACCGCCATTTCTACAAAAAAAAAAAAAAAAAAAAATTCCTTCTTCAAGAATGCAATAGTTCTTAGCATCTTTGTCGTAGTCTTGAAGAAGTTGTCACCTGAATAATCACTTGAGATCTTGACGTAAGTCGTCTAATCTAGCCCCTCTCGGGCTATCTGTAGTGAACTTTAAATTTCGTTTTGATGCTTTTTGGCTTCAGCATGTCATATCGAGACATGTAGCTCCTCATATTGATCAATTTGATTTGTAGATAGCTAATATCATATGGTGCTACATATGATATTGTGGTACATAGTGTCACGTCGAGGGATGTAGCTCCTCATACATAAGATAGGAAAGTTTAAAGTTTTGATCAATTTGATTTGTAGATAACTAATATCATATGGTGCTATATATGATATGCTTGCTATGGTAGGGAAAGCCTGTTCTAGTTATTTAAGTGAAGGGAGATAAAGTATTATATGTCTGACGTAATCCTTTCACAATGGTGTTTCTGATGGTTGTCATCCATACTTCCTATGAACCTCTGTGTTGCCACCAAGTAAAAATTGTTTAGATTACTATGGTACAATGGTATAGTTGGAGGGATTGCGTAGATTATCATCAATAACACATGTGCGTTTAAATTACCAACTACAATGAATAGGTATAGTTACACTATTTGCTATAAACATGGGCTTATATTTAAACATGAAGACATAACTAAGTTTAGACTTATTGGTAGTTATTGAGACATAACTTGGTTAGACTTAATCATGGTTATGGATACGCAAACATAAGATAATAACAAAATTTTATAGGTTTCAATGAATTCACGTTGGCAAGACCCATTTAACATAATAGATTTCCATGTCGGCAAAACTCAGTTTAGTACAAGTACTATAGAAGTTGAAGATATGGAAGTTTGTAATTCATCAAACACCCATCAAACATCATTAAATCTTTCATACTTCTTAGTCAAGGCTGTAGCTACAAAGTTGTCACATCAAGAATTTTCAATGAATCTATTTTTGTGTAGAGTACTAAAAACCACATCTCGACCCTTTCAAAATTTTGTCTTGCTGTTTTTTTGGAAGAGGAATACATATCAACATTTTCAAGGAGCCTATTTCTGTTCAGGATCTCTGTAGAGCACTAAAAACAATAATGTCATAAAAACATTTAAAGTTTTGGCTTGCCACATTTCTGCAAGAGGAATGCATATCAACTGTAGTTCAATCTAATATTCTATCATTTTAGAATGAAACAGCCTCATGCAATTAGATGTGCTTATAGCTAGACAACACAACATCAGAGCTGTCCCATCTCCTGTTATATTCTAAAAATTGTCCACTCTAATAGGATCATGGAAAAATTAAATTTTCATCTCTTACCTATTTTGAAGTCAATATGCAAGAAGAATGGGAAGGAGTGGGCAAGGAAATAAATGTTCATAAACTTTTCATGCATATTAGTAACATGTTCAAGTAATGTCCAAGATTATGTATTAGGGGTAATGAGAAATGCATCAATATACTTTACTTGCTCTATAGGTATTGCACTTACAGATACATGAGATACTAACCTTGTTTGTTCCTAAGCCACATTGTTACTTCTGCTCAAATAATGCGAAGAACTGTTTGCAAGCTCACATGCACTGTAATTTGTAATTGTCCAAGTAAAGAGATCCTAGTTGCACACTTATACATAGCAAAAAACACATGAAACCTCATTCATATGTGCACCAAAGTTGCTTGGTTTTTTTTTTTTTTTTTTTTTTTTTTTTTTTTTATATGCATGCTACTTGTTAGCTTCTCTTCTCGTTATTACAAGAATAATCAATAGCACCGAGAGGGAGTAAAACCCAAGAAACCTTTGTGTTGACTATCCCTCCCGGCTATTAGACTTAAAATTTTTTTTTTGTGCAATTGAGCACATATAAGTTACATAGGGAAGCTCTTAGCTATAAGGATAACTTGAATGTCTAGATTTAGCCTTTACGTGTACACTCACATGGCTTAATAGTAATCCAGCCGACCTAGGCATCAATTTTCTTATGTGGCAAATCCATTGTCCAGATATGGGCATAATATATATGTGTATGCATAGAGAAACCAGTGGGTTCTTGTAAATGAATATTTCCACGTTGATATGTATGGCTAGTTTCACAATGTACATTATGGTTATACCTAAGTGGCCTTCAAATTTTGATGGGAAGCTAAGGGATATTCCGCCAAATAAGTTATGTGGTCTCTTCCCAAGAATTTATCTTACGTGAGCATATTTGATTTTGGATTTTGCCTTGAATATGTTTCATAAGGGGCTTTTCTATATTCTCGCAAGTCCGCCTAGTTTTTGGCTTGAACAACACGCCACAAGCGCGTAGCTTTCGTGGTTAATCTTCATGCCGATGATATTTTATCTTTGGACCGCCATGATGTAGGCAGCGACATCGTGTTCGGGCTTTATTTATTCATGATATAGATCCACATCGCTTCCCGATTCTCGCTTTGCTTGTTAAAAAAAATAGGGCAAGTGTGTATCCATTTGCAAGTGGATTCATCGCCTCAAATGATGGAGCTTACCTCAGGAAACTGTGGAGCTTTCGGTAGCTGTGTCCTACCGTTGCCTGATGGCTTACACCATGCTGGAAATTTGGACGATGCTAAGGGGAAGTTTCTCAAGCGGCTCCAGTTCATATAACACAAAGGCAAGAAGAAGACTATGGACTATGAAGGCTATGGGTTTTTTTTTTTGAAGTCAAGGATCTGTATTATATTCAAAAGATAAACGTTTTCATACATACAGTTGAGCCCAGAGCTGCTACCACTTCTCGAATCCATGGATAGCAGTCCAAACTCTGAGCCTAGTACTCTTTAACCTCTCTCAACTTCTTCTCCGTAGGATACTACAGGAGAGAAGGACTAATTTCCTAGACTCTAATGACGCAACTAGGGCCAGTTACTGGACAAGAACTACCCGGCCTCTTCTCCAAAACAGATACTATGGGAGCTGAGTTCCGCTCTTCCACATGCCCCAACTGCCCCAACTGCTTGCAATGTATCGAAGCAAATGGTCTTCTAAAAATGGTCTACAAAGTATTGAAGCTCCTCGAAAACTGCATATCCAAAAAACACTACGCCGTATTGAACTCCAGATCTTAAACAAGTGATTCCATGTTATTAGTTATATTATGGTGGTAAAAGCAGCATGAACACGCCAACTTCCGTGTTTTCAAGTTTCAAAACAGGGGCAAAGATGTAAGGTCTTGAAAAGAGTACCAGTAAACCTGTTACAAAGAAGTGTTATTTAATATTGCCAATAGGTTCTAATTGTTGCCATGAACAAATCCAACTTCAGATAGTGAAGCTTTACAAAACATAGCATTTGTGGGGACATTGCCTTTCGCCACACAAAGCATTAATAAGAGTTCTATGAATTGCTTAACAGAAAATGAGATCAAGATTATGCCCAGGTCTAAGATATTATTATCTTCAAAAGTCGTAATAGGCACTGATACGACAACCATATCAAATCATTGAGCTATTAAATATTGGGTTGGAGATTGACTATTGAAGTCGTGATAGGCAGTGTTACTACAATCACAGCAAATCATTAAGGTATTATATACTAGGCTGGAGGACTGTTGAACTCGTGTCTTACAAATAGCATGCATTAACCATGTTGGTTCTTGTTGGAGTGAATCATAGGTACTTATAATTTTCCTGCTTGTAATTAAAAAAAGTTAATATGTCATTCCCTCATAATTATGGTATTATTATGTTCTTTCGACATAAATAAAATGATGTACTATAGTACAAACTAGTAACAGGTGTCCGGCGTTGCCGGGCACAGATACAAATATAAGTTAATGCGAAGTATTTGGTTGGATGGAATGGTGATTTTAGAGAGAATGCACAAATTTAGCAACAATATGTGAAGCCAAAAAGACACCAAATGACATCGATTTTGATTGAATTGTGTTGCATGTCAATTTGAAAAGGATATTAAAGAAAATAAACAATGCGTAGCCTTGGATTCCTGTTCATCTCTTATCAATCTCAATATTTTTTTTTGCTATTCCATCTTATAGTATCTTTCTCTTAACTTTAGGGAAACAGAAGAGATAACTAGAATGCAGATGTATTATTGAATAGAGAAAACCGTGGAGAACAAGCTTCTCACATAGCTTGATATATGCGACTTCTATGAATAGGCACGACTATTGGACAGACATGACTTTTAGATAGATTGCCATGTCATCATATGACGGGGTTAAGATAGATGAGGTGGCGGATTGACATATTCCAACACCCTCCCTCAAGTCGAAAAAACGCCACCTATCCAAAGTCATCATGTCCAAAGTTGATGTGTGAGCCATCTTTGGCCTTTCCTCGCATCTTCTAGTCTTCTTCCTCAATGTTATTCGTGTTTCTTCAAATTTGAAACAATGACCTTCGCCTTAGATTTCATTCCTAGGAAAGATATAGCCGCAAACTTTTGGAGCTATCGGCTTGCTTCTATCAGCCATGTTTATGGCTGCCATAAGCAATAATTCAGACTAGTATGTCAGAAAATCAGCTCAAACATTGTGTCATCCTCTCCAAATCATGAAAGAGATCTATAAGGCTTTCTTGCTCCATTCTCAGATGCCTTCGATGTCAATTTCTCCTCTTATAAAATGCATTTTCCTTCTTGCAACTATAATTGTCAAGTGTCAATTGATCTTGATCTGAATTCATCTCATTCCCTCCTCAATCTCAAGCACAATGGCTGTGACTGGATTGGAGCATTTTGAGCTGCTTGGGATTGATATGAAATTCAAATAAAAAACTAAATGCATTTCCTCCAAGAAGTCTCTTGTGACATAGGTAATTCCCCAAATTTGTCAAGTATAAGGCCTCTGCTCGATGCTTTGTCTCATCCAGTTTTCTTTTGAAAGTTAGAGCTTCATTAAAAAGCATAAAAATACATTGTAAATAAGTTATGTCAGCCGATCTTTCACGCTTGGTTTGCATGTTGAGTATTGTGCTTCCCCGATGTGAGCATCTCCGCTTGCCTCGTGTTTTCGGATGACTGGGCCTCGGTCTTCAATTCCGGACTATCATAGGCGGATTTGCTCTTTAATTCATTCACATCACGGCCCCATCTGTAAGCAACAATGGGTCTTCTAGGGTATTCTCCAGACATCAACTGGCACTTGCAAAGGACCCACCCTTCAAAGCCGATTGGGCTTCTACTTCTTCAGAACCTCTTCGACCGCTTGCAGATTTCATGGCATCTCCAACGGCAATGGTTTCTTTGTTTTTCCACGCCTTTTTGTAAGCCATCAACGATACTTCCAAAAGGTGCTCAATTCTCGGCTATTCTCGGCATGGCCCCAGCCAAATTTATGGCATTCCTGTGTTTGGCCCTTCAAGCTTCCTGCCTTTGTCTTCCGAGACAATTTCAACGCCTTCACCAACGGCTTCAACGGGAGGCTACCTTAGGGTCTGCTACTTCGACCCCATGAAAAGCCGACCATTGGGCTTCAGAAGTTTAAGGGCTTGAATTTCTTCAGTTCTCCGTGAGGCCCCAAATTTTTGGTCTTGGCCAACGGGATTCTTCAACGACCCTTCTACAACGCCTTTTCGCAATGAATGGGTCTGGTCTTCAACGCCTCCTCGCAACCTCTTTAACAAGAGTATTTTAACGGGATTAAAATGAACAGCCAATCTCCAACGACAATAGATTCTTCTACCACCCTAGTCCGCCTTTTGTGGCCATCCGCATCTCTTCTGCAGCCATGCTTCTTTTCTCCCACATCGCCTTTGGTTGCCACAATTTATTGGGCAAGATCCTTCGCCATCTCCTCGTGGTATCTTCACCGAATTTCTTCTTGGCAATCTGCCTAGGGTTTGCATAAAATTCGAGGCGCCCCTCCCTTGTCAGAATCCCAACTTCTTCTCGAAATTTCCTTCATGGTGCATCTTCATTAAATGCTCCCCTTGCGCATCTTCAATTAGATTTCAAGATTTGGGCATGTGCGGCCGAATTTTTTGTCGGAACTCGCCTTCTTCCGTAATACATCGCCCAAAGAAAGCATGCGCTTATGTACTTTGCTTTTCAACCGAAAATCCTTAATACATTTCTTAAACACATCCTTCGATAGAAATCTCCTTTTCCTTAATTTCTTCATTTGGGGAGGAGGTTCCCTACTGCTTCTTCATCCCCGCATCCCGTGATCAAGAGCACGCAGGCTCGATACCATCTTAACTTTAGGAAAACAGAAGAGATAACTAGAATGCAGATGTATTATTGAATAGAGAAAAACCGTGAGAACAAGCTTCTCACATAGCTTGATATATGCGGACTCTCTATGAACGTATTACCCACTATTGGACAGACACGACTCTTTAGATAGATTGCCATGTCATCATATGACGTGGCTAAGATAGATGAGGTGGCGGATTGGACATATTCCAACACTTTCTTATTATTTTTACGTTAGAAAGGGGGCGTAATTTGTCACAATTAAAAGTAATATCTGTTCCCAACTATCAAGATAAAGAAAGCTAGGTACCCTCATAATGCATGAGCTTTGGGCGAGGGTTCAACGTCATCCAAGTTGTAGAGGAGATAGACTTTGTGTATGTGGTCTGAGATAAGTTTGATTATGTTATCTTGGATTCCATAAACATTTATTTGGTTGCTATACCAATTTGAACATGCTCATTTGATGCAGTGCATGCCCTACATCAAATTAAGATATGTTATATAATAGAATGTGCCACAGCATGGAGGCTACGACTACTATGGTTATGGTTGTGGTATTATGTTTTTCTTTTTTATTCAAAGCTACAGCTTGCCGCAGGGGATGCATTCAGCTGATCATCTAGAGGCATGCTCAATCTAGAAGCATTTATTATGGTAAATTTGCATGGATCGGTTTTTCTGCAGCGCTGCACCCCAGCATGGGAGCCGTTGGGATCTTCCAGAGCCATGACCACCATTGCCCACATATAACTGTTAGCCCTATTAGCGCCCTTGGAAAGGATCTTAGGCCACACAATTGTTTCGTGCCACACTGTGTGTGAATTTTAAGGAAAAGAATATAATTTATGACCGGACTAATGGGGATACACATTCTATTTTTACCGTGAATAAAACTATGCTATTAATTTGTGCAAAAGTAATACAATATTGTGAGCCTAAACTTCCAGGAATCCCTACATTACACTATCCATAAGATGGGCATAGAACCTACATATGCTGGGATCATCATAGGCAAAATAGGGAATTAGAGTTCAGCAAAGTAAAATCCAAATACAACCTTAAGACTGGTGTACATTCATTACCAACATATTAACAAAGGATATAGGCAGAAAAATCCATAAGCACCACCACAATGAAAAAGAATTTGTAAATCAAATGGAAAAGAGGTGTGAGCATGAGGGGCATCAACACATGCTCTGTGTTGACTTGCTAGGAATTGGGCACATACTAAGAAATTACTCGTTTAACTCTATGCAAGGTCCGTTAACCACGTACAAAAATGTTCTAACATATGAAAGACCTTTTTTCTTTGGTTGCAAGTGTGAATCTCAACATAGTCGTGAGTGAAATGCATTTACCATGGTCATGAAAGGATGGAGTGCAAATGCCAAGAAGACACATGTAGCATACTATGTTTGTTTATTGAAGTCCTGGACTATGCATTTAGTTACGATTGTTACAACTTTCAAGAATTTCTTATAACTTGTAAGCCTAGACATGGGACCTATACCTACAACCTAGTTGAGTCTATAAAACTGAATAATATATATTAAAAAGGAAGTATACTTTATCGGTTCCATATTTAATGAATATCCTTTTGTTGTTTGAGCTCAATTGGTGCACACCATCCCATATATGACTTCAATGTTGTCTATATGTCCTATTGAAAGATTTGTGTACTTGAAACAGGTGGTCTATATGTCCTATAGAAAAATTTGTACTGCCATAATGTTGCTGGAAAACATGCTAGCTTACAATGCCCAGCTATAACAAACTGAAGTCTTTGTCCAAGTGGTGAACTTTATAAGGAACAATCTGCTCCAGTAAAATGAACACAAAGAAATGGAAAATACTCTTTATGTTTTGCATGAAGCTAAACATCAATGAATTTATAACTGATTAGATCAGAATAAAATGCGCTCTGGAACATCATCTTACTTCATACAAAGCAGAAGGGTTTAAAACTGTGATTTTATGGTCGAACTTGCGGAGCATATCCATCTCCATGCCTCCAGTTATCATATATCCTGCCAAGTAAGTGCAATCTAGATTATTCTCGAGCAAGACAAAGTTACATAGAAAATAAGTTGACAAACCTACTTGAATAATATAAAATCATGTCTCAGTTTCCCGAGATCTAAAAATCATGTAGTAAGAACAATATACCTGAAAATTGGAGAACCATTCACTACATTGACTCATATAGACATGTGCAACCAATCCATATGACTTTTGAAATGATTTCTATGTAGAGGATTATAATAATCTCATCAAAAGAGCCAGATATATCTCATCTGAACAGGGCTAATATGCATGCCTATAGAATCAAGGATCTCCACAATTAACACCAGACCATTGTCTCTCTACTAGATCCATCATACTTTGAATCAAAGGGATTTATTTAGAACCTGATATTTCCACAACAGTGCAATCTCCAAAGAAAAGAAGTTCTTCAACCTAACGCAGCAATAAATAAATCATTGAAGTTATAAGAACTGGATTCTATTGTAAGAAGATGTGAAAGTTTATGATCCTATTCTATTCCAACTCAGACTTAAGAAAGAGCAAAACAATAGACATTACCTGTCATGAATGCTGACAGTGCTTGTAGTTGAGCCCAAGAGCTTGATCTCTTGCCTAATATCTGCCTCAATCACTGTAAATTAACATCGAAAACTCACCTTCTTCACTGTCTAAATTAAAGCAGCTTTGCAGAAAGGGAAAAATATACAGAGGCCCGAAATACTATAGATTATTCATGCACCATGCCATATGCATGTCGGAAAAGAAAGGGAGAAATACATCACAACAAACAAATCTCTCCAAAAATTGTGCCCTTCACGAAGCCTTATTTTTAGCTCTGAGCCTGCAGAGCAAAGCTAGTTCAGATATCTAGAAATGCTTTAATTTCTTAGTCTACCACATCTGTAGCAATATTCTTGTTGAAATTCTTGCAATTTACTTGGAAATAGACTCACGCCTCATACCTTCTCACTTGCATCAGGATAATAAAGCCTCAATTTGGCTTTGTTTTGCCTATGTGTTGAAAAGAAAGGTGGTGGAACATTTGCATCCCCTTCATTATTAAGAACAAAATCTAGGCTTGAAAACAAATTACCAGGGGTAAAAGCATGGTGGTGGGGACACTTTTTGTGTCAGCGACACATGGTGCTTAGGAGGTGCTTTTTGAGACATTTTCTTTGTATTTTTGCAAAATATTTTTATTTTATTTTTTTGATATTTTTCTATGAAACGCATTAATATTACGCCTTAGAATACAAAATTTCAGCCTCAATGGATTTATAGAAAAAAAAAGATAAAAATAAATAAGTTTTTCAGCACTGGGTGCTTAGGGGGTGCTTGACTGGCGTGAAAATGCCCCCCAGCTCCATGCTTTCACCCCAGGCTATCCTACTTAGTAAAATTATTTTAAAGAGTTTCAAGGTCACTCACCTGTGTGATCTAGGTTGCAGATCTTTCAGAAGGCTAGGAAACGAAACTCCACTAGCACCAACATGGTTCTTACCATGCAGATAGAGACACAATTCTTAGGCTACTCCATCCAAACTGACCAGATTCACATGCAATAAATTTGTGAGGGTTACTAAAATTCCGTTTCCCATGCACCCTAAGGAAATGGCTTATCGCCATCTAAACAAAATGGCTTGATGACGACCTGAAATATTAAGAATAGAAACATCAACCGACAACCTAAAACCCTATACCTAGTCTTCAAATCCGACCCTGTAAGATATAAACTCACGGCTGTAGATCATAAGTCTAGTGGCCTGCATGCCATGCTGTGCTCCCGGCTCGATCGGATAAGATGGAGCCAAGCCAAAAAACAAAAGAAGAATTCGGAATGGATAAGGCAACCCCAAAACCTACAATTTCGAAATCATGCAAAAATCCACAAGCCCGATTTTCGGAATACCTGAAAAGTTTTTCGGCAGCTAAAAGCTTCTAGACCTTAGAAAACCAACATGGAAAAAAATCCAAAAAGTTATCAGAACCCCGGAAAAACCAAATTTAAACAATAGGATAGATGTTTATCTATTAAGAGACTACTTTATCTTATGCCATCCAAGGAGTATGATATGAATCTCACTATAATTTGGCCTTCAGACTTGCAATGATCCAATGAGCGCACCTGGGCAGAATCTAAATAGTGAACTTGTTTCTAAACATCGCCTAAATATAGCCTTTCCTAGTTCCATTTGCTTGCTCTAGCATCATCCATTTTATTAAGATTATGGACTATGAGCAATGATCAAAGAACGGCACTACCATGCATGTAAGATAGACTGGTTATCCTTATAGCTTAAATGGGCAAGTATGTGAAAATAGTGTGTTGTCCTTATAGCTTAAAAAGGGATTGGCTGCCTATGGAATGCTACCAGTCAATTTGTGAAATAAAACATGTCTTCGCAATTTTAATGTAGGTAGTAAAAGACTATTCATTATAATTGTGCATCTCAAATTGAAACCCGAAGGAAAGAGAAAATAGGTAAAAGACTTAACTAAGAAAGAAGCCTCAAACTAAAGACATAGCAAATTACCTCGGATTTATGCATATAGAGATTGGGTATAGAAACGATCCCCTTGTCGTAGAGCATTACTTCGCTTTTTAGACCTACATCAATGTGCCGGAGCACTTCTACAACAGTTTCTTTTGAGGAATAAGTTTTGGTAGGTACCAAATAATGCCGATCCAAGGAAGGGAAGAACAATAGGACCCTTACAAACACTCTACAATTGCATCTTCCAAGAACATTGTCAAATTTCAACTGCATTAACAAATACAAACATCAATTCACAAAATACATGTTCTTTCTGTGGCAAAATTGGACTATTTTGGAAGGGCAATGCATCTCCAACAGGCATAAAAAGAGTGATAATAGCCTAAACCCTAAAAGGATCTACTCTGACAAAATATTGATAAAAGGGAATGTCAACATTGATTGAGAAGCTCTCCAAGTGAAACATGTTATGTAAGGTTTTTCTAGCCCAATGATGCTGATAAATAAAATAAAAAAACTCCTGAATGGATCAGCTAGTTAGAGGCATACTAATGCAAGGCATGAAAAGAGGAAATCGCACCTGTCTTGAGAACAAATCCATCATAATAAAACAGTACAGGTTGGCATGAATAGCTCAATCCTTAGCGGGTGCATGCCAAGTTGTCTAACAGATTGCCAAAAATATAAGCTTCCCAATTGTACCAGAAAATTAACACATCTCAAGCTAGAAGCATCTCAACATTAAGACTCTTCTGCTATACTGTCATCTCCCCAATTCACTTTCATTGAAATCATTTGTGCCTGAACTAAATCAGAAAATTCATGCCTTCTATCCAAATTTCTATGCAAGACAGAAAGCTCATGACATCTAAAAAAGTTGCAACATCCAATTTGTTTAAGTATTTCTTCCTGAAAAAGGATGCTACTTTGCCACTTGCACCACTTTTAAGCAACAACTAATTTATCTTCCTTCCTTCATCTGTAAAACACATCGGTTTCAGATTTATTCTAGATTTGGATTCATTATAAATTAGTTGATCTAAGATGCAAGATTAAAACTCGTTCATGCAGTTTGGGTCATGCAATTGAGTAAATAGCAAGTAATTCTGTTGGCTTGTTAGAGAAGTTCCAAAAAGAGACAACAACCAAGATTATGCCATTCGAAGTCAATCACGCAAGAAAGTAGTACTTGATAGTCATAAATACAAAAAACAGAGATATGGAACTCGAGGAACAATCTTAGGACCAACTTTTGTGTGGGACACTGGCTACCGCAGAGTTGTCATTTTTTGAATGAGGCTGAGAATTTCTTGTAGTTAAAGCAACATATACATGATACAAAGACGATGTCATTTGGCCGAATAACTCAATGAATGACTCAATAATGCACGCCTAAGATACATAATGAATTTTGTTTGAAATGCTTCCAATCACAACAAGAAGTAGCCTAAAGTGCAGTTCTTATACCAACAACCTTTACCTCCTTCATTGCCACCCTAGATGATGTTTCTGACTGTACAAAAAATATTATACATGTAATTGCACAGTCAAGAGAGAACATGCCATATAAACATGAGTATTATGTACATGACAGTGTTTTTACCGACTTAGACATAAACCTAGTTGTGGTCATACACCAAAATCAGCATGTCGCATGTCAGTATAGCCATTTAATAATATCATTCCATAGTTTTGTTTGTTTGTCTTGTCTCTTATAACCTTATATGGTAGAAAAAGAGCATGGATTTGATTTGATAGGTGGGGAAGAAGACATGTATATCGGTAGATACAATCCAAATATGCAAGACATATAATACAATTTTTTATAATTGGAATGTTAGTAGCATGCCAAGTCATCACAGTGATGCAAAAAGAGAAGGTGATGAAGAGGTATCCAGATAAAATGGGGAGTATGCAAAAACTTCTCATCACCTCATTTTTCATCATTTTTGCTCAAACTTTTCAAAAGCACACAAATGTTCCAAAACAGCAAAAGTACGTTTCCGTTTCCACCATGTCATCCTATGATTAGGCTCTAAGAATGGGCTGGGCTTGGAAAATGCGGCTCTACAGTATGGCCGCAGTTCCATAGCCGCAGTTTCCGTTTGAGGGAGAATTATTCGAAGTTTGAGCCCCACTTTAATGAATAAATAAGATAATGATCTCTACAGAATTAAGAAAAAAAAAGTGCTTAAAATTGCAAATCCGAAGCGTAACAGTATGGTAACAGTTTGAGAATCTTGTTGGGGGCATACAGTAGAGAGAATCCATTCTGTTTGACAGTTTATTGCGGCAAGGATTGGCGGCTGCGAAAAAAAAAAAAAAAAAAAAAAACGATAAGGATCCAAAAGCAAGAGACAAGTCCGGCTTGTGCGATAGAATTTGGCAAAGTAGTTTATGTTAGAGTGCAGCTGGCCATGTTGGGTTGTGTCGTTTTATTGTTGGAGCAACAACAAACGTGCAAATTTTCCTTCCCAACGTGCAGCATTACTTACTCTTTCTGTGTAGGCATATCCAGGGCTGCTGGTTCTGATGCGAACATTCTGACTGTATAACTTGTCTTATGCATTTGGAGTAGACTAGCTAAACAACAAGGATTCTGTCAATCCAACCCAGCAGCAGAACCTGAATCCCAACTCCAACAATCTCACTCATCCTAAATCCTTTGCCTTCTCCCCTCCTATTTCTGCCACGTCACCTCTTACACACAATACCTTCTAGACAATGCTTCATGACCCGTTTCTACCACCCCATTGATTCCCCATGGTCCTCATGTCTATAACCGTCTCATAGGCCTGTTGGCCTCCGTGGACGTTAAAATATACTTCCTTCCTCAATGCCTAGGTAGCTAGAAAATTAGAAGCCTACATAAGATTTTAACACGGGTGATATCGAAGCACTTTAACACCTCTCAATCAAGCCAAGTCCATTCTACATCATAACATTGTCAAAGATTGATGAACATGATGCATCCATTTTGGGTTTTAATGAGCCATCTTCGAACATGCTAGGGATATAATTCCAAAAAATGACCTGTGTATGGGTGGGTCATTGAGTCCATACCTCAACGTAAAGTTGGAAAAAATTAGAACTTCCCTAGCAATCTACATTCTTTGGATGGACACGATGATGAAAAAATACATGAAAACTGTTTTCTTGTTGTAATTGTGAGCAAAAGAAATACAGAAAGATTGCCTTTCTATACACATATAGAATTATGACACTCTACCATAAGAATCCAAATGTGATGAATAAAAAGGCATTTCTATTTATAATGGACTAATAATTAACTCACTCTTAAATATCTCATTTAAGTAACCAACTCAATTTAGTAATTAAAATCAACAAGGAGCAAATTGTTTCATGTTAAAACAACCTGGTGAGGCCCGAAGCAACGGGCCAATTGTTTCACTACAAACCAGCAAGCTCCGGCCATTTCTTTACATAAAAGTTAGGAACAACGACATTTTAGCCCCCCAATAAAAACAATTCGGCAACAAAAATGTCACATTTTTAGATGACCAAGCATAGACTTATTGTGGGTTTTAATTTGGACCAAAAAAGGGCAAAATGTCCACGTCCTAACTTTGATAGATGGAGAGAATTCGCTGCTTGTTTGAGAACTGTGTTCCACTCTAATCTGAATACTTACACTTTATCAATAGCGATAAGGTTTAAAACTGTATTCTATTTGATGGGTGGACATAGAATGTATAGTATGAATGAACGCATGGTCTCTTTATTTTCTATTGGATTGCATGCGATCAAGGGATGATGGCTTGCATAGGGCTGAGCCATTTGGCCATTGATGAGCAGAGCTCAAATTTAGAATCTTACATACCAGAGAAAATGTGGTCCTTTAATTATAATTATCGAGATTTATTATTGTACTAAAAGAAATTTCTTGTAATTCATCGAATTTTATAAAGTTTCTTATTTGCATCAACACGTGTGCTTTTACAAACATCTCGGGTAGCCATCCTAGCACCTTACATTCCAGAAGTGCTTCAACAACGTGCAAAATCCTGGGCCAGATATATTGATCTGTATATATTCTCAGTATGTTTAATCCACAAATATATTGACCTCTCTTGATGTTCAGTGTCGTGATTACATGCTGGTGGCAGATCAGGATCTCCACCTGGTTATCAACCTTTGCATTGGCACGGACAGTAGAGATGAAGAAGTGGATTCCGATCATCAGCTTCTTTATCTTCAACTGGATGGGCAGTCTATTTGGATCCCCAGTGCTCCAACACCCCGCATGCCTCGGCTGCATTTAGATTCTTGTGACGAGCCTGCCAAGTTGACCCTCCTGGCAACTCGAGATTTTGTCTAAACTTGAGTCTAGATCTAGATTGATATGAAAACTATACAAAAGTTATGGAATAGAATATAATAGAATAGAATGGTTTTATCGTCTAGGGGACCAATCGACCTCTGGGACCTAATAAAACAACGCAGTAGACTTATTACTATCTGGGATAAAAAAAGCCCACCCCAAAAGTTTTTCGAGGGAAAAACTGTGGCAATAATAAGAGTGCTAGAAAATCGTATAAATATACATATGATGAAATATATATCCAAGTCAGGAGCGACCGAGGACATAGCTGATCTTGCACATCCATGGCCTCAATAAGGTATAATCCCAAAGACCCTTATCAAGCCGAAGCTTCGATTATCACATGCAACGACCGCCGCACCTAGCCAATGTAGCATGGCATACTTAGATTTGATCATATGCTGGATAGCTCTGGAGGGTATAGCATTCATCCTCAAAGGCTCCCGTTTGGTAGCATCAACAAAGCTTGTCCTGGAGTGGCTCTCCAATCCATCTGCATGTCTCAATTCGGAAACGGTGTGCACCTGTGCGAATCAAGACAATGAGTCTATCTGTGCCTTTTCATAGGCAGATGGATATGCAAGTAGTGTTGCAGGCTCCATTCCAATGTGAAGTTTATATGGCACTGGTAATGTGTTGTTTTGACCTATTCAAGAGTGCTGACTTCTCAAAGCTTGTTGAGAAAACAAGCATTAGGGTATTGCCTCAAGCTATGGCGATTTGCCTTTGTTTGCACTTGTGTGCACTTGCACATTCGATCTGACGAGCCACTGAGCTCGCTTCCAGTAGGCCTTGAGGCACTATGGCCCCATTGCCACGGTATAAGCCAGATTAGGGAGGCAAGCATCATCCATAATGACCACCTTCTAAAAGTAGCTAGATGATGTGGCGATCAAGGGGCAAGAAACGTGTCTCCTGCAATAGGATTTGATATGGGGCCATGGACTTCGCCCCAATGCCCGAGCTAAGAAGGCTTTTGGCATTTGCTCCAAGTCATTCCAGGTAGCGAGGGACACCGCGAGGCCCCAGACCTCGACCCCGTATAAAAGAACAGGCTCCACAAAAATCGTGAACAGGTACGATTGATGGGCCCAATCATACAGCTCCGCTCTATGACTATTGTTCTGCCTTGCTAATAATGCCTTCTAGGCTACTGTTGCTTGTAGACGAATGAAAGCATCCCAATGCATAGTGGAGGGAAACCCCACTCTCAAATATTTGTTGGTGGGTTGCCACTTCTATATTTTTCCCCTGGTAACTAAAGCCGGAGGCCCTTGACTAATGTGTTGGTGATATTAAGACCACCTTAGTCTTGGCCAGGTTGGCGTGCATGTCTGTCGCCTAGCATAATGTGTCCAGGGCATTCGAGATGGCGCTGCATGTCTACCAGAGTATAAGCTAGGAGTTCCACATCATTAGCATATATTAACTGCCTGGTAATCTGGTGCAGGAGGTAGCTCTATCACCCCCATTTTCAGTAAGCCAGCTCTACAACTGATGAATGTACAACCCAAAAAATGTAAGAGAGATAGGGTATCCTCGGCGGACCCCAATATTGCTATCGAATGGCTGGCCTGTTAACTGCAACCGTCCTAAGCATGTCTCTTACATCATGTAATGCAGATCTGCCAACTGTTGCAATCTTGTCCACGGCTTTCCCGAGGCACAGTGTCAAAAGCCTTGGCAAAGTCCACAAAGCAGCAATACAGGTATTGCCAACCAGGGTCCACAATGTGAAGCTGCAATCAATGGTTGAGTGCCGCTACCGAACCCCCGCCGCAAGATCGTGGCTCGCATGCTGTTGGCTCGCTTGTGCCATTAATCGCTGCCAAGAATTTTGGCTAGCAGTTTTGCAAGGTACTGAACTAACTATGATTGTTCGATAATTGGCTCAATTACATCACCTGCGATTGAAACACCTGCCTTGTATATGGAGACAACTTTGCTAGTGGTTCATTGTGGCCAAACCCTATTGAACGTGGCAGTTAGTATTGGTACTTTGATAGTCCCGTCACGCCGGCAACTCACCGCCTTTACTATCCACCGGGCGTTTTTCTATTGGTTAGATGTCGTAAGCCCTCGGTCTACACCGCTCTGTGATTTCTAGCACCGCTCCCCTGCTGGGGGGTAATGTTGCTTGTACACCCCGAGGATCGTTGAGCTGTTATGGGTATTACTCAGGAGTGGTATTCCCTGTAGGTTGTTCGGAGCACCATTTTCCAGAAAGTTCTGGGATGATGGTGGAGGAAGAACATTTCAGTTGATGGACCGTGATATATTTGGTTTTTCTAGCCTTAAGGAAAAGGCGGTATTGTCTGATTGCATGTGAGTGCAGAGCAGGGTCTGTGACTTGGCGGAGCCCGCATTTGTGTTCCTTGCACTCAGCATCAAACCGTTAGTTATACGGGAAGATCGTGGTCCCTGAAGTCCGTCAAGGCCAACGAGCTGCACTACCAAATCGTAGTCCAAGTCCCAGTCTGCCTCTAACCCACATTTCCGCAGTAGCCCCGGGGATGTCAATCAGCTTGCCCGCTCTGTTGCTTTTAGCATAGAGAACCGCGGAATGCCCACTGTGTCATCTCGTGAGCATCCCACATCTCGAGGGGTGCACTAAAAAAATCATAGAAACCATATGTGAGTGTAATCGGGTTTTATTTGGCCCAAACCGTACCACATAAGTCTGGAAGGGTTTTTTTTCTTGAAAATTCTATATAAATTAGATAAGAAATATGGTAGAGTATGATGGAATTTTCTTGAGAAAATTTCCAGATAAGAGATAATTTCTGTTGACCCTATGCATGCACACGCCCTATGTGTCTTACATTAGTTGCATTGTCCGCACTGCATAAGCCTCCAGGGTGTCAAAAAGTGGCGATTAATCGCCAAATGGCAAAATTTTAGGGCCTTGGTTGAAACAAATGGCGAAATGTTATAGAGGACCATTGTTGGAAAAAAAAAAATCGACAACCCTAAATTTTGCCATTTGAAAATTTGTCGACGTTTTGCCATTCGAAAATGTTGTAACAGTCGAGGTAGCCGATTCACCTTCAATGAGGACGGATGTGCACGTCGTTAGAATACGAAATAGCCACATCTTTCTACTTTCGTCCCTAAGAGGTACGAATGAAGTCTTTTGATTGTACTTCAAAGCTTGAAGTCTTTTGATTGTATGTAAATCGGGATTCGGGATTGCTAATAACAGGAATCGGTAAGCTTTCATACAAAAGCTTTTACCTGTTTATAAAAGCACATATTATTCATGGCTTACACTCTATTTTATCTTTAGAGGCAACTCAAGACATCATATCCGAATCAGTGCACTTGCTTTGGATGGAGTATTTCAGGTAAAGAAACATCTTGCTTGACGATTTTGTGTGAATTTTTTATGGATCCATTCTGTTACTGTGTTACCTGAACTAGAATCTCCACGGATATCATCAAATATTTGCTATAAATGTGTTCATTTCCTTGCACTTGTCATTCTAGTTTCTGCCAGAAGTTATAAAGCCAGAAGTTTTTGAGAGTACGTAGTTATCGCAGAAGTTCTAAAGCTTGAGAGTGCATTAGTGGAAACCTTTCCTTTCTATGCAGCTTTCATTACCAAGCATCTATGCCCACAATCATGATACTCAAGCATCTATGGAAACCAAGATACTCGATGTCCGCTACGCTCATGTTGCCTTATTGTTGGATATCAAATTTTTCTAGACTCAGACTTGGTATGGCATCCAGAACGATGTGGTCAAGGTTTGTGAAAATTTATTAGGGACTTTTGGAGTAACTTTGACCCAAAGGAGAGCTATTTGTATTTGAGTGTTTTTTTTGCAATAATAACTTTCTTGCTTCTCATACCGTCATTATTTCTGTGTGCAGGACTATGTAACTTCAATAAGTAGAAATGTCACGACAAAGAAGTATAATTGATTATTCTAATATGTCAAAGGATGCAGATCCCAAATGCAGTAACATAACACCTTTAAGCAATGATAAGAATGGTTGCTTGGACAGTTCAAATGATGCGCCAGTCCTTTCTTCTATGGAAGAAAAGGAAAAATGTATATGCTATTGGTCGTTCTTTTAGACAAGAGTGTGTAACAGAATTTCCTTATATTGAGCAAGCGATTGTAGATGGAGGAGAGTGGTTCAGGTGTAAGGTATGCTCTTTGGCACGTAGTAGAGATGTCCTTATCCAATGCAAGTACGATGGCATTATGAAACAACATGGCAAGAAGAGGTTCATGATACGAGATGAAAATGGTGAGCAGCAAGAGGTCTTTGAATGGGTTCCTGATAATAAGCATAGAAAAAATGTGGAAGAGTATAAAGATAATTTGTTAAAGATTGAGCAAAAGCATAGCAAACTTATTCCATTGCATATGTTATTTTCCAGGCATGATAGATTGAAGTTTGATGCCAAGGTAATTCAAATGCGATCAGTTTTTTACTTGCTTAAGAATGGGAAGCCTATGAAGGATTATCCAAAGTTGTGTTCTTTTTTACTTGCCCAGAAAGTCCCCTTATGTCCCATTTATCATTGGAGTAATTCAGTTGGCTGGGAGTTCGCCAATTATATCAATAAAGTTTTGAAGGTAGAGTTCAAAACAGTAGCAAGAAATATGTAGGATTAGAAATGAGCGACCTAACCCTAGGCGCACAGTAGGGCGGCGGCGGCGGCCGCCCGTTGCTTGCAGGCCTCTTGCTTGTGTTCGATTCTGGAAGAGCAGCTCAGATCGTCGCTATTGCTGGGTCATCGGTTCCTTAGATACATCAGGATCTATGCTTTCCGGGTCCCGCCATGGATTTCGATGGCAAAAAGTTCATTCTGCCAAGGTAAATGCCGCCACTACTGGTGAAGTTATCCTTTGTATGAGATTTTGATCAGGTCAGTAGAGATATTATGATTTTTCTAAGTGATTTGGGTTGAGCACCAGCTAGTCTAATCAATGATAGTTTTCTTAAACCTGTTGTTAGAGCCTTAAAGGGCGTGATTTCAATATATTTTCGCTTTGGACAAGAAATACACTTGTTGCACTCATTGCATGCGTCGGTTAGCTTTTGTTGATTAATGGCAATGCTCCAAAGCTTCAGATTGTTTCTTTGAGATAAGCTTGTAAGGATATAGGATCACCCCATCTCCATCCCACCGGAGAGGGATCATTGCCGCCAAGGCTTAGCAGGGAAAGTTATTTTGTCATTGGACGGGAGACCTGTGGCATTTTTTCCTTTTCCATGTTCCTGCACTAGTTGCTATGATCCTTAGGGGCTTCAACATCTAGTTGGAAGCAAATATATGATGATATTCTTCGGAAATGCAACAAGCTTTCTTCTGTAGTACTCTTCACTTCAGGAAATAGGAATCGCTTGCTTTTACTCTTCTAGGGAAAAAGTATGATCCATAGTACTTGATGTAACGAAGAGGGTGAGACGATTACTAGAATGGAGGATGTACTTTAGACCGCCAGGTCATTTTTCTTCCTTTCTCATAGTACCTTGCAAGTGGGAAGATCGGCAAATGCTTTTCTTTAGGACTTGCTTATCACATGGAAAATGACCATGGCCCCTTTATTATAATGAGCAGGAGAAGAGAGTGGAATCTTAGGGGTGCTCTTTTGATCTAAAGTCTCCATGATGAATGACCTTGTTCTTCCAAGTATATATTTTGGTTTGAGCTTCATGATATGGATGAATTTTGTCTAGTAGGGCTCCATGGACCTGAAGCTGAATTCCTATAGTAGTTGCGTAAATGGGGAAGAGGGCCATGCCCCCTAGTACCGGTTGAGTTGAGTTAAAAGCGACGCCATATCCTTATGTTTGTGAAGAGGAAGAGGTCAAGATTTCTTTGACCATAGTACAAAGACATCATCTTATGATGGCCTCCAAAGATGATGATTGCTTCAAATGTGCTAATTCTTCCTACTAGATCCATGCGGATTCTCAGACTTAAATTCTTCGTATCAGGCCTATTGTGGAGCCTCAAGTAAATGTAATCCATGTACTATTAATATAAAAATCTTACCCTCAAAAAAAAAAAAAACAAAGCAAAGAATGCTAATTTCTTGTCTTTGGGTAAAAGCATGTTAGGGTGTACCACTTTTGGAACCCCGCAAAAGTACATACACTAGGTACTTTAAATCGGGTACTTTCTCATTTTTCTTTTCATTAAAACTAATACAAAATCCAAAATAAAAGTCAAGGACATGGTAATATTCAAAGTTAAGATAAAGATAATGCTATCTGGAGACCAATATATATATAAAAAGTTCTAAAAACATACCTTATATTGAAATATTATACAAAACCCAAGATCCAATTCGCTACCTTTTTAGGTACCTTTTAGTCACTAAATAATACTTTTTAAGGACACCCTAACATGCTTTTACCCCTTTATTTATGGATCGAGGTGAGCCAGCTTTGACAATACCGCTTGGGTTGCAATGCATCTTTATGCAGTGGTTAATTTTCGACGCAAGTCCTACTTTTTAGGGATTCAGAAGCTTGCTCTAAGTGCGATGATGCGTAAACATTGTTTAATGTTCTTCTTGATAGTCTATCTAATGCTGCGTGCTTGAGTAAGTTAGAACGCGGCGCTTTTTTAGTAGCCGATGGTGCCGCCGTGATGCAAGGCGCCAGAATCGATTAGGGGTAAGGTTGCGCCTCTAAGCTTGGCGCCTTACTTGAATGTGATTCATTGCATGAGCCATAGAACAAACTTGGCATACAAGAAAATTTCAGATTCTCCGCTTGTTGCCAAGGTAGAATTGGCTGTTCGAACCTCTTATAAAGTTTTTAGTAAGGGTTCCAAAAGGTGTGCACCGCACATTTCGAAGAGCTTTTGTCGATGGATTGACTGGTGGAAAGAAACTTTTGAAGGATGTAACCACACGCTTGATTTCTTTACACCTGCCCGCAAAATGTCTCTCATGCGAAGAATACATCTCATTGGTTGGTTTATTAGATGAGATGAGTTTTGATGAAGATAGTAATATCACACGTAAAGCGAGCCTAAGTTTTACAAATTCTGACAGACTTTGAAACTATTCTAACATTATTTCATTGAAGCATTTTTTTCCAAGTTGAATTATCTGATAAAGATTTCGCAGGATAAGAATATTTTCATTCCTGAATACAAACTGGCTAGGAAAATGATGCAGACAGAGCTTCATAATCTATATCTTGATAATAGGTTGACCGGAGAATCTTGCTTCTAGTTGCATAAAGATTTATTTACCCTATGGAATAAGATGGCAGCAGTTGGATCACAAGAAAGCTTTCGCAATACGATCCTCGTGGCATATTATCCATCTATGTAAAAGGTAAATTTATTCGAACGTATGTTAGAAAGAAAGGTGATAGAGGAGGTCATTTCCGAAAATGCGACTTTAAGAATTATGATATGCCTGTGTATGTGGAAAAGGTTAAGCTTTATATGAGACAAGTAAGTATTTCAATCATCTCAGAGACATAATTTGGAAAAAAAAAAAGAGGAAATCCTTTCTAATTTTGAAATTGTATGTTTTCTAATACTTCTGGATTGTATGTAGGTCACAAATGACTTGATCATTGAGTTGCGCTCACGTTTTCTACCTGAAAATGTACTTATCGCAACTGGTATTGTTTGTCCCCAATTTTGAATTAATGCACATGGCCACTCAACAATATCAAAGAACTTTGTAGAAAAATCGAAAACCATCCAGAGTATTTCTCGCCTCCAAAGAAGCCTATTGGCTCTGAAGCCATTGATGGAATTTTGGATTGGGAACAACTTAAGATGCAATCCAGGCTCTTTGGTACTACAATGTATGAGCAGGTCAAAGAACTTGAGAAGCCTTCTTAATTTGGTAGTGCAAGTCGCCTTTGGCACCCGCCGCCTAACAAATAAGAAACGACATTGCGGCTCGAAAGTACTTCAAATTGGCAGAACTATGTTTGTGTATGATTCTTGGAAACGTGGTGGATGAAAGATGCTTTAGTACGATGACCTTCATAAAAAATAAGATGCGGAACAGATTAGACGGTAGCTTAGATGCAGCATTAAGAATATATAGTTGTGATTATGAGTTAGATAATTTTCCTTATAAAATGATTTATGAGCTTTGGAAAGAAGATTGCAAACGCCGTGGAGTTTCCAAATCACATGTTGAAGGTGTTAGCCCTGAACACAACGATAATGGATGACGAGGTCGGCAATGATCCATCTCATGATGGAAATTTATGGGAACTTCGCAGCCCAACTAGACGTGAAAGTGTGTCTTTTTCTTGCAATATTTGGACTTCAAATTGATATTCTTGTAGAAGTTTCTATTGTAATATGCATGTGTTGTGAATGTTGAATTATTGAGCAAAACAGTCAGGTCTGTAAATAAGCTGCAACTGATCAGGAATTGTTGGTATAATCTGTAACAGGTTCCTATTCATGTTGATTTCAAGGGAGCCAGCAAATGAGGATGTTTTTTGTGCATGTTGATTTTAGGGAAGCCAACAAATAACCAGTAGTCTCGTTAATACGGATGCAATCGATTTTGTCAAACTGTAGTTTATGTGACAGTCTATATGATTTTCACATATTTTAGTGTTTGCATTTCCTTTTGAGTTTTCTCTGTAAAAGTGCACTGTGTCTGCCACATGCTCTATAATGGATCCTTGTGCATGTCAATTTCAGGCAAATAGATGAAGCAGATATAGCTTCATATACATGTGCAATTCGTTATTGTAAAGTAAGTGTTGGATTACACAGGTGCAGGGATGAAATTGCTGGAGGAGTTCAAAATCTAGAGGAGAAAAACGTCTAGGGGTCATACCATTAGTTATTTTATGTGCTTAAAAACTGGTCGGTTGTAGACTATGTTAGATAATGGATAATCACTGGAATGCAACAGTGTCAGATTGAATATTATTCATAGAAACAATGGTTGTTGTTGCCAAACCGAAATGATATGTTAGAAGATAAGTTTGGATCCAACATTGAAGTCGTATGCAGCTCTTGCCCAGCCGAATTGATTCCCGAGGAAAAATTCCATGAGGTTATTTGTAAGATTTGCATATTGGAATTGAAGTTCGAGTTTTCGACGACGTTTTCAATTGCTAAAGTAATTTTGACCTCTGATATATGATATATAATATTTTTATTTGAGTTACACTACCATTGCAAATGTTCACATTATTTTTAAAATTTATATATCACATTTAAAATCATCGCCAATGTCAAAAAAATTACAACAAAAAATATGCCACCATTTCTAATATATCTAACTCATAGATCTGCACTATACAAACGTGAAACAAGATCGAAATAGGAGTTCGAGATGGATGCAAGAATCAAATTGTCAGAAAATCGAGTGCACGAGATTAAAACAGGAGTTCGAGATAGATGCAGGGATCAAATTGTCAGAAAATCGAGTGAACAGTGTTTGCATGACTCAAGGCGGGTGAAGAATTGGGTAAGGGTGAGGATAACATGAGTTAAAGTACGTCCACCATTAGATGCACATAGATATTGTAGGGTTGAAGATATCTCAACTTCGTGGGCATAGATATTGTAAGGTTAAACATTATTAGAAAATAGGGCAATTGAGGATAAAATGGGCAATTGAGGATAAAATGCTAGACGTAGTGCAGAAGACGTTAAGCACTACTACAAAATAGAGTTATAGCTTGGAAATGGATAATTGAGGATAAAATGCTAGACTTAGGTACTTTACAATATTTTAAGGCATATTGCACTTATCGTTTCATAGGAAACCATGAAACGCACTTCGTTCAATAGGAAACCAATGAAACACACTTAAAAATGAAGTTAAGAACTTGTATCTTTAACTACCACCAAAAAATTGCCAACACAAGAATACATGGAGGATATAATCTTTGAACTTTAGCCAAGTTGAAAGATAATTCAAGAGCTCTATTTCATCAAAATATTTTCCATAGTTTAGCCAACCCTTAATGCAATCATAAAACGTTTAAGGGCCTTAAAATTTACCCTGTAAGCCTCTGTATGTTCATAGTCCAATTGCAGCTGAGGCATGCAAAGAGGTGTTGTACAGGAGGTTGGAACTAAGTAATAGGCAGCCTGGTCCACCTCCTCATCCCTACTATCTATTCCTACTCGAGAGTGCTTGATGACATGCATATCCTACTCAGCCACCAACACATAGTCCATCACACTAGATCCGCCCCCCTGGTTCTCCTGCCTGCAAGTGTGCTTTGAGAGAGGATGGCCACTGTCTTCAATGGACGAGCTCCCTAAATGCATCTATTTCACAAAAATGCTAGGAGGGACTAGATGTAAAAGGAACAATACGAGGTGAATATGATAATTTGAAGGGCAAGGATGCCAGTCCATTACAAATTACCAGTCAAAGATATTGCAGAGAAACAACAATTGCCTATCATACCTCATGACCTAATTATCATCTGATGCCCATGGTCAAGCTTTTTCTGAAGGGCAATACATCGTCAGCAAAGGGATCAAATCTTATAGGCTATTCCACGCCAGGCATACATTGAAGTCTCCGAATATGGTACAACCCAACTGTTCACAGGTTGTATGTCATCATATAGATCGACATAGAGGTCCAAAATTTCTATCCATATACGTGTGGGTGTGATAGAAGTTTCTCTCGGCATGTGGGAAGTAGCAGGCCACCAAAAAGAGAGGGTTGTCGCCGCAATTTTGCACTCGCACACATAGGTACCGGGTTGTGCTTGTCTTCTTTGCACTACTAATGACCGTGCAAGGCTATCCCATAGTAGTGGGCAACACCCTCCCCTACCCTCCCAAAACCCGGGCCCGACCTTGCAATCATTAAAGACAAAGTAGCAATGGTATCATGGCAAGTCGTAGCCTATGTCTTGCATGCTCCAATGTTTCCATGAGAGGAAGATGAGGTTCATTTGTGGCTTAATCGAGTTGAGACCTGCCTCGCTTACCATGGGAAGCCTCCACAATTCCGGAGATCATGCGTAGGCATAATTCCTATTCACCGGCTAGAGCTGCAACCGCAAATTTGGTGGTGGCGACATGGGGAAAGAAGTGGAAGCAAAGATGCGGCATGCGTGTAGTGGCATGTGAAACAACCGTGAGTAGTGGTGTGCAGCAGTAGCGGTGTAAAGCGGTGGTCATGGCCCTCAGTAGTTGGGGCCTCAGCAGAAGGGCCCCTGAGGGTTCGCAACACTCGCAACAGCATTTAACATCCAGAAGATCTTTATCTTGCTCTGGATCAGTCCCCGGCAGCTCCTCCCCACTAAGGACATACTTTTGACTTTAACTCGTGGCCTCAGAGTTTCCAGTGTGGGCCGATATCATCAACATATAGGGCGGTCCCCTTCAATTGCTTACCCTGAGGCAAGATGGCTTCTCGCTCTTGTGCATCCCTGACCATGAATATGACCACCAACGGCGGTCAGGAAGCTGGTCTCCATGGCATCTCATCCTAACAGTGTGTACAGGCATATGAAGCATCATCAAGGCAAGGATCAATATCTGGAGCCAGTTGATGAGGTTCTCCCATGCCTTTTCTGTTAGACTGCATATCACCACATTGTGGCTCCTACGTCTCCAATCGCTTGGAGTTCTCTCGATGGTCAGGTCAAAGGCTAGTTATCGCGGCAGATGCTATTTGGTACGACATGTCATAGGTTGTGGCCTCGCATTGGGTTGGTGGCGGCAAATATAGGGCCTTGGTTATGCGCCAGCTTGGTGGCCCCTGGTTGACATCGTCGCTGGGCCGTTGAACATATTTGTTGTCGGACCTGAGTAGTAGCAAATGCCAGCCTCTACCCGGGCTGATTCATTGATTGGGCTTTCGCCTTGCCTCCCTCCTCATGGAAGAGGCTTCTCTTTGTCTTTGCCATCCGGTCTGGGCTGCTTTTTGTGGTAGCCTAACCACTTGGTCCTCCCAAGAGCTCGCCATGTGAGGGGTGGTCAAATTCCTGGTGTTCCCGGGCATGAGGCCGGGTCAAGGGGTGCTGGGCATCCAGATTTGGATCAGGGTATAGGTGGCCATAGCTATTTGGGGTGCGGGAGATGAAGACTAGACAAATAGTCGGGCAAAGTGGAGACATTGCTCAAAGGACGTTTTAGACGCTTAGAATCTAAAAGGGACTCAAAATGTCGCTTGAAAAACAATTTGGGCCTTTAATCAAAACCTTAGTGAGAGAATAGGCGAGAGAGAAGTGTTGCTCAAAGAACATTTTCGATCCTTAGAATCCAAACTGGAACTCAAGAACGTCGTTTGCACAACAACTTGAGCCCCGGGAGCAAACCCCTGTGAGAGAATAAATTAGAGAGAGGTATTGCTCAAAGGATATTTTGGACGCTTAGATTCCAAATGGAGATTGTTTGCACAACAATTTGGGCCCTATAAACAAAACCGTAATAAAAGAATAGGCAAGAATGTGCTCAAAGGACATTTTTGACGCTTAAAATCCAAAATGGGGACTCAAAAACATCGTGTGCACAACAATTTGGTGCTAGAAGCAAAACCCTAGTGAGAGAGTGTGGGCAAGACCCTAACCCTAGAGAGAGAGAGTGACCCAAGACACTAGAGAGAGAAGGTAAGGCAAGGCACTAGAAAGCTCTGGGGATTGTAGTTATGTCTAGTATTGATGAAGAATTTAGTCTTCCATTTGCAATTGAGAATGATCCATTCTTATTCATTCCATTATCCATCAAAGACAACAAAATCCAAAAGATTTACTATCCAAAATGTTCTCATAATGTACAATATCTATAGCAGATCAAATAGAAACTTCTAGTTCTAGAACTCAACCACAATTCTCGGCTACATTGCCGCCATCAATTTGATCACTACCTTGCGGATACATTCACTGCACTCAATGGGGTTAGTCCGTGTGACTAGGTGGGGATCCTTGGCTGTTACTGCATGCATAAAGATACTGGAATCTTGGATAACAAGAACATAAGCAATTCAAAGACACAAAATCCTATGGTGCAATAAGTGCGAGCAATGATAATAAAAGGAATACAATACATAAGCAGCAAAAGCGAGAAGATAACAACAGATCAAACAATCATGACACACAACTCCGGACAATGGGAAGCTTAGCCAGCCTGCATGTAGACCCTGTTATTTACTTAAGGTCACTAGCTAATGTTTTATATCATAATACCAATTTCATAGCTAAGGAATTTATTGACACAAGTAATGTGAAGTCTCAAAACCATGCAATTCCCACTTAAAATTCCAAAGACACTCATCAACGCAACGACTTATAATACTTGTCAACTGATCCCTGACATAGGCCCCTTTTTTAAGAGCTAAAGATATTACTATTACAAACTCCCTACCATTATGCACATAGCAATATTCACACAATATTCTCTTTTATGAATAATCAAACTGCTAACATCTTGTGTCCCTACCCATAATAGACTATAGGTCGGCTTTGAATCAAAATTCTACAATTCGGCTAAATTCTTGCAAGGTACTATCCCAATGGTTTTATTCCTTATTAATTCATTAATTTAGCAACCAAAATCATCAGCAACATAAACAAAAATTAGAAGCAAGAAAAAGCAACAAAACTCGACATGGCAAAAGGCAATGTAGACATTTTTCTAGTGCTTCGGCTTTTTTTTCTGACATCAGATCCAAGTTATTTTGAAGTGCTTCCAAGAGTTTTGGCTCCAGATTTGACGGTTCTATTGCAAGTTAAAACCCTTGATCCTGCCCATAGCTTCTTCGTTCGATCTCCTCTAGAATAATTCCAACCTATCCAAGTCCAAATCGGCACTCTCAAGGTTGTTTCGGCATGTTTTCACATGAATCGAATAACCTATCCCGATAGCTTCAAAAATTGTTTCATAAGATCTTTGATTCAAACCAAAACGACCCTTTACCATCAAATTCGGCCCTTTCACATAAAATTTCATCATGGCCCTATATGCTTTAGTTCTTTTGAGCCCGCTTAGATCTTGCAAATCTCTGAAAAAGCTTCTATCCACATCTGATGCAGCAAATTGACAACTTTCCTCTGTCTACTTACAATCTATTTTTATTTGGTTTAAACTGTCTTTAGCGAACAAGTTCAATCGTCTTTCAAGCTTATTTCATAGGTGCCTAAAGCCATGTGACTATTATCTAGTTGCTCTATGAAACATCTTAATGAAGAATACATGCAAATTCAAATTTGCCTTCTAGGCTTTACCAAAGCCTCAACAAATCTAACTGTAACTAACACAGTGGATCTGCTATCCAAAAGCATGTATCTAATGATTTATAGCAACTTATGTAACTCAACTTAATAAGTGGAAATTACCACCTGTAAGAAGAAGATTGATGCTCTTGAAAAATCCATTTCCAAGGACGCAAAACCCTTATATTACATACATATATAAATATGTATACTGGTATTAAATGGCCATGATCATTAATTATGATCATGCAGAGACCTACATCTAGATAGTCACGACCGACCTTGAGAAAATACTGTAGCTTCCCACGTTACAACAACAGATTGCCTAGTTGGTCAATGTGCTTGTGGATCAAGCTTTCTCACAGATCGTTAGGAGAAATCAAGCCACAACAGCCCTTGGGGTACAATCTTCCCTCGACACCAATGGTTTGATAACAAATCTTTCCTTGGGGCTACAAGAGAAGAAATCCAAGTACATTGCGGAGCGAGAGAAACGTTCTATCTCCCCGGATCGGTGAACAAGATCGCACAAGTCTCTATAGCCAACAAGCAGTGACGCCCCCAAGCTAAATATATGGCGCCGTACACCCGCAGAAGTCCCCCATCCGTCCCCGACACCGCATGGGCCCTCCGCCTATCCCGCACTCGAGATGACTCTAGTGCGAAGGGGACAAAAAGTGTCTTGCGCCCCTTCCCCATGGGCTCCTATCACAACGAAGCATAAACAACGCCGTAACTAGCAATAACAATACATCATACTACCTCAAGGGTAGTCCATCCATATATCCACAACTGCAAAGAAGATAATCATATGCCATAAGACATGAGAGCTCCTACCCATGGCTCTGACTCGTGAGGAAGGTGACTGACTGGCTAGGCCTCAAGATAGAGCAAACCGAGTCATAACAATGGTGGGGTGGCTATAGACAATGGCTAGGGTTGACCACTCCATCCGCCCCTCCTGCATGCTTTGCAGAGTGAGCTATATCAGGCTGCGGCATGACTCTAGCCTTCCTGGATATGCAATCCCATGGCATCACCCATCGGGACTACTCCAGGTTGCATCTCCCCAGTCCGACGAGGCAGGAAGGGTTGCATCTCCCCTTCCCAGGGTCTAGAGGTTTCACGGGGCGACTAGAGAATCGTGGCGACACATGATTCGTGCGGAGACTTAACCCCCAAAACAGGAGCCAAGCCAAGGCACTTGCAACTCCCCGAGAGGCGGGCGACACCATTGCCCCGGAGGTGTCAGGACTCATGCCCGCCCACACAAAGTGACCGCCATAAGCCTAGCCAGCTATGGGATCCCCAAAGAGCCATGCTCAACATGGATCCCCATCCCGTTGCCTCTAGCCCCATTGTGTAGTCTTTGAGTCACATCATAGCTCCAATAGCCTGGTGGGCTCCTATGCACAGGCCGCATATAATAGGAACTAAGGGATCTAGCTACGAGCATACTACATACTGGCTACTAGGTCTCTACCCCCTTCCCAATACAAGAGGAGCAAACATGATCAACCAACATCACATAACATCATATCATGATAATCATGATAAGAACATCTTAACCTAATCATACATATCTAACTTACGGTTAGGGTTCCTTGATTAGGGTTCCGGATGTTGAATAAGGGTTCTAGGATGGCTCTACTCTAGATACGAAATGCTAACCAATCTGGAGTGCTAACTTCCAGATGATCCACCAAGAGCACTACTGTACATACCCGCCCGAAGCACTCCCTCCCAATCCGGCGTCTCCATGGTCTTCGACTTGGTCAGTTTCGCACTTGCTCCAGATCAATCCACACTCACGGGGGCTGATGCACTTGCCTATGCCACATCAAGCGGTGCTCAAAACGGAGTTTCGAAAGTGCGTGATGAGTCTCGAGGGTGCTAGGGTCGGGGAAAAGAGGTCTAGGGTTAGGGTTTGTGCTAATATAAGATAGGGTCCACATGGGATGCACCAATGGGATGGGGCCGTGTGGCGGTTGCCCCATGGGATAAGGCCATGTGGAAATGGGCCTTATCCTAAGGTTATCTAAGTTAAGCATTTAACTTAGATGTGCACCCATTGCCACTTTCTAAGGTATACAAGGCTACAACGGTAGACTTGTATAGTGACGGGTCCAGGAATATACGTATTTATGGCGTATATTCCCCTGGAACGTCATATTCTCCCCCCCTTAGGATAATGATGTCCTCAGCATTACGCTAAGGTAACTACACTACACGCTCCTGAAAAAAACAAGATACAAGCAACTTCTATTATTCAATCAACATATAGTATAGGCTATATTTATATTTATACAAAATTATATAGCCTTAACAACAGTAATGCTATAGTAAGTCAAAACATTAGCACATAACATCAGGGTTCATAATTTTTAAGTCTAAATTATGCTTCCCCGCCTCCACGTAATGCGCTCCCGTCAGTGCTCCCCTATGCCCGCCCTGCACGAGTAGCACATTACGTTAGTCAAATTAATAAATTGTGGTTTTAGGGGACCACCCCCCTTACCTACCTCCTTGAGCCGAACTACCAGCTCAAGGTTGCCCTGGCCCATACGGATTTGAGCTTAAGGAACATTTAAGATGCTCCTATCATCGCCCATGATCAAGTGCTACCTTGTACTCGATTACATTAATCGAGTACTCTCCGGTCATCATGCCCCAAAGGTTTCACGCTAGGAACGTCTCACGATCCCATCATCGCCAAGATGATCACTTAACCTTCACCATGACCCCCTATGGCCAGGTGTGCGAGCCCCGCGAACGCGTGGCATAGAGATCATCCGACAGATGTGCCATCATCGCCCACCATGCCTAATCTTCCACTCTCACATGACCCTATTGGTCATGCGCACCTCTTGGTGCGTGTTGGCCCTAGAGAATGCCTTAAAGGCGTATCCCATCATAAGCCTACATCGTTCCAAGATTCTGGCACATGCACTCTACTAACTAGAATACATCTGCCAGAGCTAAGGCTAACTAAGAAACATACTAAGCTAACCTCCTGGCAACTTCGGCGTCCGACGAGCTCCTGAGACGACTCGCCCATCAAACTCCTTCATGAATTCTCGGGTATTGTTTCTCCAAATCACGCTTCCAATACCCATGTCGCGTCTTCCACGGGCAAGTGTTTCCACTTGACCAAATCTTGGAAGGCGAGACCTCCTAGTCTTCTTGAATGACTTATCAAGAAGCAATTCAGGCACAATTTCAACTTGCTCCTCAGTCATTTCCAACAAAGTTGGAGTATCCAAAACCTCATCAGGGTTAGGATCGTGCCTTTTCAATAAACTCACATGGAAGACCTTGTGGACCTTAAGGTGCGCCGGAAGATCCAACTTGTAGGCCTGAGAGCCCACTCTCTCCAAGATCTTGAACGGACCGGCCCACCTAGGGGCGAGCTTCTTACAATTCCCAATACGAAGCTTAGCTTGCTTCACCTTGATCTTCAACCATACCTTATCGCCCACCTTGAACTCTCTTACGGTCCCGTGGCTCCGCTTGGCTACACTCTTCAGCCGACTTCTTGCCGCAAGTTAGGTACCCCTTTACTTCTTCAACTAATCACGCTGCATATCTCCTAGCATCTCGCTGGGATATTTCGACCTTTGACACGGGATTGTGCCAAGTGTCCGGTGAGGCAATCGCGGTACCCGTGGTTGATCATGAAGGGAGACATCTGCGATGACTCCTACTGCATCGCTGTAGGCGAATTCTACCAAGTGGATGAAATCATCCCACTTGGATTGCTCATTCCATACATAACTTCTGAGCATATCTTCGATGATGCGATTCGTCCGCTTCGTCTGGCCATCCGTCTGAGGATGGTAAGTCGGAAACTCATCGAGAGCTTGGTCTGGATCATGGCAAAGAGATTCTGCCAGAATGCACTCATGAACTTAGAATCCCTATCTGAGATTATCTCTCGAGGCATGCCGTGGAGTCTAAAAATCTCCTTTACAAATAGAACGGTAGTGTGTCTAAAGGGTCGTGGTCAGTAGTTTTGCAAGGCACCTAAGTGTGCCATCTTAGATAATTTATCTACGACCACCATTAGTGCATCTTTGCCTCGAAGAGTTCTAGGAAGTCCTATAATAAAATCCATGCTTATTACTTCCCACTTTGCATTCGGCACTGCCAAAGGTTCCAAAGCTCCCAGAATCTGAAGCTGCTCTGCCTTAGTCTGCTGGCACAACTGGCATTCCCGAATATATCTGGCTATCTGTTTCTTCATTCCCAGCCAGAAATAGCTACTTCGAATCTTGAAATACGTCTTCATAAACCCCGCGTGCCCGGCTATTGGGCTGTTGAGTGTGTCATGAAGAATTAACTTCCTTACACCTGATGATTCGGGCACACACGACTTATCTTTATGGTACAAGAGGTTGCCTTCCTTCCTATAATGTTTGAAGGCCTCCCGTTCTTTATCTCTTCTAGCCTCCTTAGAGAGGCTTGCCCATACCTCCTTGAAATCACCATCAGATGACAATGTCTCCTCAATTTTCTTACCAAACTCACTCGAAAGATTTGATATAGCATTACAATGCGTTCTCGTCTCGAATGGTCTCCTAGAGAGGGCATCTGCAACAATATTAAGCTTGCCAGGCTTATATACTATGTGAAATCATATTCCTCAAGGAATTCCATCCACCTCCTTTGCCTCAGGTTGAGGAGTGGTTGGGTGAAAAGATATTGAAGGCTCTGGTGATCAGTATCTAACTGAAACTTCCTCCCCATCAAATAATGCCTCCAAATCCTTAATGTCCTGACAATGGCTAACAACTCCTGATCATGGGTTGGGTAGCGTTGCTCCGCGTCGCTCATCTTCTTCGAGTCGTAGGCGACTACCCTTCTCTCTTGCATCAGAACTGCACCTGTTGCTATCTTGCTCGCATCCGTGGCCACTAGCTTATCTTTGCTCGGATCTGAAGGACGAGGAAGGGAGTCGCTCGTTAGAGCCTCTTTGAGCTTTTCAAAGGAGGCTTGGACATTCTCAAGCCAAAACTTTGCCCAATCCTTTATCTTATTGCTCTTGGTGAGGTCCGATAAGGGGGCGCCCACCTAGCGAAGTCCTTCACGAACTTCCTATAGTAGCTTTGCATCAGAAAACTTCTCACTTCTGCCACGTTCCTTGGAGCTGGCCAATCAACTATTGCCTCAATCTTTGACGGATCTGTAGAAATCCCTTCCGCTGTTACCACGTGCCCCAAATATTCCACTCGACCTGTTGCAAAGTGGCATTTGGAGAGCTTCCCATACAACCCGTCTGCCGTCTCAACTTCTCCAACACTCTTCTCAAATGCGACAATGTTCTTCAATGGACTTCTTTGTAGATTAAGATGTTGTCGAAGAACACAATGACAAACTTCGCAAAGAACTCCTTGAAGATGTCATTCATGAGACGATGAAAGTTGCTTGGCATTCGATAAGCCAAAA
This sequence comes from Isoetes taiwanensis, assembly GCA_021234155.1. Classification (NCBI taxonomy): domain Eukaryota; kingdom Viridiplantae; phylum Streptophyta; class Lycopodiopsida; order Isoetales; family Isoetaceae; genus Isoetes; species Isoetes taiwanensis. The sequence goes on along the minus strand of JAJEKV010000098.1, from coordinate 3,399,210 downwards.
GGCATTACAGAACTTCGAAATGCCCGTACCGCCGCTCAAGGCGGTCTTATGGATATCTTCTTCCTTTATTCTTATTTGGTGGTAACGACCTTAAGTCAATCTTAGAAAACTTTTCGCTCCTTGGAGCTGATCCATCAAGTCATCGCCCTTGGCGAAACATACTTATTCTTTATTGTATGCTTGTTAAGTCGGCGATAGTCTATACATATTCTTAGGCTCCGTCTTTTCTTCTTCACGAAAGAGTATGGGTGCCCCAAAGGAGACACACTTGCTCTTATAAATCCAAGGTCAAGCAATTCCTGCAGCTGCTTCTTGAGCTCTATTAACTCTGGGGTGCTCATCCTGTAAGGTGCCTTGCTGGTAGGCTTAGCATCTGGAGCTAATGTGATTTCACACTCTACACCTCTATAAGGTGGTAGCTAATGAATTTCATCCAGAAATACATCATTGAACTCCCTAATGAGCCTTGCGACTGGCTTGGGCAACTATTCCCCTTTAGGTCACTTCCCATCTCTATACTTGGATCAATTGCCTCTAACCTCAGAATATAATCCACCTTGTATCTTTCTATACTCTTTCTTAGCTGCTTCATAGAAATGCACTACATAGGAGAAGCTACCTTCTTACCTTTTACTATGAATCTGTTGCCGTCCGTGGCCCACATGGAGATCTCGTTATTTCGCAATCAATCATTGCTTTAGGCGGCTTGAGGAACTTCATTCCTACTATCAGATCATACTTTCCAATATCCATGACTTCTGCCCCCATCGGCCACTTGCTTCCACTAAGGTCTATGTCGAACGTGATCCTCCTCCCCTTAGTGTGTCGAATGGCACCACTTGCCATACTAACTGGTCTTGGCTTTGACTTCAAGACCTTGCTCTTCATTAGGGCAGCAAGCCTAGGAGAGGCAAAGTTATGAGAGCTACCTGTATCTATCAAGACTAGGTATGGACTGCTATTTATGATTCCCTCAGTCGAGATGACTGTGGACTGATTTTCAACATCACCTGACTCAATAGCCGCCAGATTTTGCACTCACCTTTTATAAAATCTTTGCCCTCCTACTGGTCGTCATCTTCATCATCACCTTGGTTGGAGATTCCCAATCTGCAAGTTACGCCAAGGTCGCCGCATGACGAATGGACCGGTTATTCTGATACACCGCTTTGGCGGAAGCACCTAAAGCACAACTTCTTCTCAATGCATTCATGTCTCTTCTCCTTAGGGATGCTGTCTAAAAGATGCTTGAGCGAACTGCCCCCTGATCCATCATGTGGCCTACGGTCTCCAAAGTGCTTTCCCCGAAGCTTTCCCTTGTTGTTGGCCTCGGTGGCGATTTCTTTGCTTTGCTTATTCTGCATCTGTTGTTTTACCCTTGAACAATAACCGCTTACCCCTGGAGTTACTGGGGCTTCTTCCAAGCTTAAGGCCTTGTCCTCGGCCTCCCAGACTGTTCTTGGGTTAATTGCTTGAACTAGCCTCTTGATGTTCTTGTTGAGCCCTTCGTAACCTTCACCGCTGCCTCTCTGTGATCCACGGGCACATTGAGCCTTAGCCTCGAGAATTCCTCTGTGTACTTTGCTCTTGATAGGTTCCCCGGGTCTAGCACAGCAAAATTGCCGGATCTCTTTTGCTAGTGTGCAATCTCGGCACGTAATATTTTCTGGAAAGCTTTCTGAAGGTCTTGAATCTGCAGCTGTTCCGTCTCAACTTATTAGACTTAGCATACCCTTTCCACCATATCCTGGTTGCTCCTATTAGATTAGTTGTTGCAACCTTGCCTATGTCCTTGTCTTTCATGCTATAGGAATTGCCGAATTCTTCCATCTCATCAAGCCAAGCTTCTGCTTCCATGCCTGACCTATCTTTACCTGAAAACTGACCAAGCTTCCTCGTCTTCCGGACATTACTAATGGCACTATCCACTTTCTTCCGGTAATCATCCGCTTTCCTACCACTCGTGATGCATCGACTCATCCTCGGGCCCCGCTACGGTCGTTTGCCGGAGGTGTCGATACACTAGAGCTGGATGGTGTTGGACTCATTCGCTTCTTCTTTTTTCTCTTCTTGTCCTCGACATTTCCTTGATTCTCTTCCCCTTCCTTTGTGGAGCCTCATCAACACCTTGCACCGGTGGTGGAGGTCCGTATTCTGGGCATTCATCAATGGGGTTGCCCACTGAAGCAGGTTATGCATCTGGTTTCTCATCTGCACGAGCCTTGCATTCACTGTCCACCGTCATTTCCTCGTTGTTGTCATCTTGTTCTCGCCCAAACAAGTTTCTAGGTACCCATTGGTCTTTACCGCCCCGCCTTGAGACCACTGAGCCGATGTTCCTTGCTGCAAGTATTGGTCATCAATGCTTGTTATTTAAGTTATACATTATTCGTCTTTATTTACAAGTTAATTATTGTTTAACCATAAAAGAAATGATACCAGATTTCAACTTGCAAGTTTAACAATTGAGTTATGACAATAAGTTATACTTTATAGAGAAAAGTAGTAATACATAAAAATTCCAATATATAGTTTTAATGACAATACATAGGTGGAAACTATTTATCGGTAGGGAGCTTTTGCTTGAGTGAAGAATTTCTTGACGTCCTTAAGTCGGAGGCCCTTGCCGATGTTGTGCAGAATGTTCTCGAGGATCGACCTTCAAGAGCTCGAAATCATCCGAGGTGGAGGGAGTGGAGGTGTTGTTGCTTTGCCATCGTCAATGGGGCATCTCTCAAGTGACCCCTTGGCGAAGTCAAGGCTATGAAGGGCCTTTGATCTCTTGAAAAGGATGACGTGGTCCGTGTTGCTGCTCAGCTTAGCATGCTGCCCGAACCCTGAAAGTGCTATGAGGAGCGCCACTGATTCCTCTCCTCGCGGGCTGAACTCTTTGTGGAAGACGATCATCTGCCCCTGAGGACTGGAAGATAGTACCTGAGTGCCTTTCCCCTTCCTATGGTCCTGCACACATTTCTTCCTTTGAGCCGCCCGTCGTAGACGTCGACTACTAGGAGGTCTTCATGGTCCCTCCACATGGTGGTTGCACTCTCCAAATTGATACTGCTAGATGCTTCCCGCATGCTCCTTGATCGAACCGTTCGGCTAGAACTTGGGCCCCTCCCTAGTTTGTACAATCTGCTTTGGATTTCTTGAAACTCCTCCTCTGGGATTATTGGCTCCTGTTGACGATATATCTCCCTTATTTGCTCATAGGCGGCGATGTCGGACATTGTCTCGCCGGCATAGGAGTGTCGCTCTGCTATTTCTCTTGGGATTTCTTGATATAGGAATAGTCGATGAAGTCATTTGTTATGCTCCTTTGCAAACAGGCCTAGAAGCTCATCAATTCTAAGCCCCTCTTCACGGCAATATGGAAGATTGAGAATATCGTTTGCCAAGATGTATTCTTCCCCATCAATTACTATCGGGGATAGAGCCGTGATGCCAACGGAGGTTGATTGGGCGCTGATGTCGCCCCTCGTGCACGGCTATGTACCTCTCCATTCTTGCCGCTTCCCCTCTCCCAATCCGGGTTTCTTCCCCTAGCTGCTCGTAATCTTTCGATTTGCGGTGTTGGTACCCCTGTTGTCATGCCATGGTACCGCGTTACTCGATGATTCGATCTCATGGATGCGGCTTTGCTCCCTCCTTGTGTTGAGTGGCGCTAGGTCCAAGGGTTGGATCGAGGGTTCTCAACCTTATTGATGGCCTTGTCTTGCATAAAATAAGGAGAGGGTGCTTGTGCCGAAAAACATACACATTGCTCAGCCTTACTGCAACTCATGTAATGCGGCATCTTTGCTCCTCTGGTCCCATAGTCGCCCTTTGACTCTGGATCCCCCCTCCCGATGGCTTGGTTGGTGACTCTAAGGATACCCACTCCCTCCCTAGGTGGAAGGCTAACTTCCTATGGCGGCGAATGTTTTGGTCATCTTGGCAAATTACATCGATGTAGAAAGGGGTCCTAGTCAAGGTTGCATGGAGGTCAAGAGATGATCAAACACATGGAAGGCCTCTTGGAAAATTACAGATGTGGTTGGCACTATTGTACCATTGAACAAAGTTTGTGGGCCCATTGAGCGAGAGATGGGTGTAGAAGATGGCTTGGAAGAACCGGCAAAAGCTTGGAAAATCGCCTAAGGCACTAAGAGCACTTTTGGTGAAGGGAAAATGGCAAATGAGGCCCCCTTTTATAGAGTATGGCCTGCCTCGGGTTCCGTGCACAAGGGTTCTTGATGGAACAGGCTTTTGTTCTAAGGCTATGGATGTCCAATTGAGCTGCCATGAAGTGCAATTCTAAGCAAAGCAAAGCAAGAAACTCTACGTGGCAGTTTGTTGGGTCAATTTTGGACAAATCTTGATCAATCTAGGTCGACTCGGGTCACTTCGCGCGAAAGGGCTCTGCGTTCCACGCAACGCAGGCGTTTTTGCGCGAGTGACCGGAGTGGGCTGATTTCTAGGTGAAAAGAACATTTCTAAAGGTTGTAAGATACTAAAATGCCTACTTGGATCAATTCTAGGCTAGCTAGCAACTTATTTCATGCTAATTGGACACCTCGAAGTGTAAATTTGGCCGACTCGAGTCACTTCGCGTGAAAGGGCTCTGCGTTCACGAACGCAGACGCGTTTGGCACGGAGTGACCGGAGTGGGCTGATTTCTACCACTTTTGGATGTTTTTAGCGAATTTTAAGTGCTATACTGCATTTCTAGAAGAATTCTAAGCATTCTAACATATTTTTATGCTAAATTTGGGATCAATTTGCCTTCAAATCAAGTGACTCGGGTCACTTTGCACGAAAGGGCTCTACGTTCACGAACGCAGACGCATTTGGCGCGGAGTGACCGGAGTGGGCCGATTTTTGATCTAATTTTGATTTCTTGAAGGAAATTTTCATAGGGGTTAGACAATTTGGGTTTCCTAACTATAATACAAAAGATTAATTCAAATTTCAATTCATATAAGTATATTTTTATGCTAACAAGAAATTAATGTGCAAAACAAACACTTTTATAGATGATAAGTAAAATGTACAAGAACTTTACTTTTATACAGTTTACAAAATTGGAGGCTCCTAGGGTTTCTCTTTGCGAATCCTCCTCGCCAAGTGCAGGTCTTTTGGCATGACCGTGACACGCTTGGCATGGATTGCACAAAGGTTCCCTTCTTCAAAAAGCTGCGTCAGCTCGGTCTCCGCCGTGCACCCTATAATACGTCACGAACCGTGCATTATCTCGGCGTAGGTGTCAAACGAATGGTGCCTTCCTAATTTAGGAGATTAATACAACCTTTGTTGAAAATGCCTAATCTCCCTGAAGACTCGTGCGTGCCTCGAGTTAGGTCCATGATGGACCTTCTTCGGCTTCTCTAGCCTGGGTGGCGGCGGCTTGGGCTGGTTCTTCCGTTGCGTAGTCCCCCTTCACGAACCACGCGTTACGCTTGCGGTACCAATCATTATGCCTCGTCCCGGCGGAGGTACTCTGAAATGCCGGCACTTCATATGGCCTTAAGAATTCCGCGGTCCTGCTTCAACGTGAATTCCCACCTTCTACTTCTTTATGACCTTTGGTGGCTTAGGCCACTTTGGGTATGTTCCCCGGCGTCTTCCTGCTCTTCTACTTCCTCCTCCTCTTCTTCTTCTTCTACTTTCTCCTCCACTTCCTCGTCGGAGATCGACAAGGTTCTTCTATTCCGGGCCGTCCCTCTTGGTGGATCCTGCTCCCTTCCGTTCTTTTCTCCCTTCTCCATGCTTCCTTCTCCCGCTCCCTCTTCTTTCTCATTTTCTCCTCGGGCCACTCGGTGACCTTCTTCTTCCCCTTTCTTCTTCGTGGAGGTGCCAACCTCCTCTGGCGTGGGCTCCTCTCTGCTGCTGATCTTGTTTCTTGCCGCTCTTAAGTGGTGCTCTTCCTCTCGGCGGTCCTCCTCCACGGTCTCCCTCGGCTAGAGAGAGTGCTTAGGCGTGAATAGTCGTCTCGTCGGTGCCGGGTCTCGGCCAGGTGGCCCGAGCTGCTCTGCGGCTCCTCCTGCGATGCGTGGAAGGTCTCATCTGTTGAAGAAGACAACTCCTCGCCTTCCTTGTTAGGAGGTGCTCGAGAATCTGCTTCCCATGTCCACCTGCTGTTGCGCCATCGAAGGAGAGCTCCTTGGGCCAGTCTACCTATAGGTTTGTTTGGTCCTTGCCATGTCTTACGGTTTGGGAAACTGATGACGTAAGGCTGATCAAGAGGAAGAAGGTGTGTAGGCAAGGTTGGAGGGAAATGAGGTGGCAAGAAGATATTTAAAAAGGAAGATGCTCTAGGAAATATTCCCCTACCATTAATAGGTCTAATAATTAGCCCCCTTTATTAATTTCTCCCATATACTTAATTATTAGTATACACTTAATTATTAATATATTACTTATCTTGTACTAATGCGCGATTGCCAAAGCGTTCTTTATATGTTAGACTTGTAAATGTTTGGTAGGCATTACGAGCATTTTTAACAACGCTCAAAAGAAACATAGCTCTTTCATGTTAGACTGTGTTGACTAAGGTAGAAACACAAAATTGGTATGGCATTCAATAGAAAATACCTTTGTATGTCAAATGGACTTAATTAATAGGTTTGTGGCTTGCCGTGTTGTATGCTAGAAGCATAATTCCAAAATCGAAATAGCATTCAATATAAATACCTTTGTAAAATGAAGAATAGATATGTGTATATGGATGTCTATGCAAAAAATATTGAAAGGGTGTAGTTGCAAGAGACAACTTTACGTTTCGAGTTCTTAGCTACACTTTTTATGTTGCTTGGCTTCACTTTCTATTCTACCTGGCTTCACTTCCAACAACAACAAAAAAGTAACTCAATAACATGATATAAAAAGTCCCTATTAGACTATGTCTATCTTGCACAGTGTCCATATGCGACATCCCCTGTCATAGTAAAATTTCCATGCTTTGCATGAAGAATATGTGGATTCCTATTTATTTGGAATTAAATTGAATATTATGAATGCAATTATACTTGGTGGGCATGGGCAACCTAACATCTTGGCTAGATATCCTGAGATATTTGCATGTATGTATGACATGTTGTTTGGTAGGATCAATTGACTCTGTATTATCACTAATAACCTGCAAATATCTATCTTTTGTTGCATACATGGTAGGTTGGTATTAGAATTAGAAGAAATTTATTTGGCTCATCTTGTTTTTGCAGTGGCATGTTGTTGCACATGTTTGAAGCTTGACCATGAAATGTAAGTGGTATCTTCCATGCGCCTTTGCAAGCCTTGACATCTTCAATGCATCTGGCTGCAATTCGATGCATCTGGTTGCAATAAGTTTCTTGGCTACCAATCTACTTTCTTTCCAGAAGTCATCTATTGCATCTAATAAAGGGCCTGCAAATAATCCTGCCTCCTAACAAAATATCTACCTTTTAGTTTGCCTTTTTGCTTTTTGCTTCCTCTTGTATCCTCTACTTCATTTTTTACTTCACCTTCGTACTGAGTGCATGCAATTTTAAAACTTCTTTTTGCATTGAACAACATGTATTAAGTTACATCATGTAATGTAAATAGAAAATGCTAAAATGGGAATGCATCTGGTTACTTATGCTTCATAATTCAGAAATCGGGCTTATTGGTTATGCTCACCAGACAAACTAATTTCATCCATTTGGCCATTCCCTCGTATTCTTTTATATAAGTCCATCCATTTTCAGACATACTGAATTTTCTAAGCCAATCAATGACATTTGTTTTTTCGGTAAATAGTATCCAGGAAGACTTCTACCCTTTCAGGAAGGAAAAATCACAATGAAAAACATAGTAAAGGATGCAAACCTGCTGCAAAATCTGCATGTTCGTGACCTAGTTGTTACGTTGATTAATAGCAAAGTCCATATCTACAGGCAGTGAAAAGTCCATGGCAATCTCACAGGAAAATAAGCCTAGCCGCCTTCACAAAAGATCTAAGCGTATTTGTCAGATGCCATATTAACATCTGCAAGTGACATCATGGATTTTAAACTTAGTTATGCTGGGCCTCAAAACTGATACTTTTGTGCAAGGGCCAATCTAATTTTCCATCAACGCAAAAATAAAGTTTGCTAATAAAACCCCCTTTGACAGACTATGTTCCACTGTGAGCATATCCTTAAGATGTATTAGTAGGAAAATTCACCATCCAGATAACAAAAGGAGAGAATTCAAATCTTTTTTATCTTGCAACATACCTTTGAAGCAAACTATCAGAAACATGATCTAGCCTTGTTTACCATCTCCTGTATGATCGACTATTTTGGAACTTCAACAGTTTTCCATTATGGAGTGGTTTATAATTTCCATTAGGAAGGTTTACAATTTCAAGATTGGCTTCCACATTCAGTTAAACTTAGTGTTTATTTCAGATGGATAAGTAGAGCTTCTCCTTAATAAAACTATGAAACGTTTACCCCAAAATTCTAGGCAACTCTAAAATTTCAATTGCTAGTGCTTACAATAGTTGACAGGCATGGCCGCACCTTTTCTCCCCCATCGTAATTGCCATAGATCTAATTCGAATGACCACAATATGGAAATCAATAATACTACGATGCCCTTTGTAATCAAGGGCGAGGATCTCGATTCAATCGCCAGTTCACCTGCTTTGAAGCTATACCGCGTGCGGTTATTCATCATGCCCTGTGATCACATCAAACAACTTACAATAAATGATTATTCATAGTTTGTAAGTGTCTTTGACTTTCTAATTATCAAATCATTCCAGAAAGTAGATCTTTTGGTTAAAGCAATGTGCCTTGATCAACTCATTCCAGAAAGTAAATCTTTTGGTTAAAGCAATGTACCTTTTACTAAAGATATGGTTCTATTGTCGCTGCATGATCTCAAAAAAAAGGAGCTCTTTTTTATGAATTTCTTTGAGCAAACTCATTTCGGAGGTTCCTCGGACCCAAAATGAGCTTTCTGTCATAATAAAACATGATGGTGTCCAATCTTTTGAGACTTTACGCTACGGTCCTTCTAAATAAAATAGAGGCGACATGTAACTCATTAACCATGCATCCTTTTGTTTTAATTTTGGTCGGATAGGATATGCGGAAGTCGCTTCCTCTCCAAATTTTCCCAAGTTTTTCGTCTTTTTATAAGTTGCTTATTGAATCTTTTAACGTTTGGTTTGAAAAAACTCAAGAATGAAAAATATGGTTCGGCATAGCTCCTTTCATGGATTTCTTTGAGCCTAATGAAACCCAGTAGGCTCTATCATAATAAAACATGATGGTATAGCCTAGGGCAAAATAAACATGCAACTTTAACCATCATCCTTTGTCAAAGGAAGCTTATATCTTTCTCTGTTGCATGTTAAATGGTTAACTCAAGAATGAAAACATCCCTACCAAATGAAGCTTATATCTTTTCTAACGGCTTAAATTTTCCAAGATCCCTACCAACATTTACCTTCTAACAGCATTCTTGCAAAGGCCGATGTATCTAGCAATCTTATAGTGGCTGATAGATCTTGTGACTGCCAGAAAGAAGCTGTTGAAGGAGGCAACAAAACAAAGGGGCCATGCCGTGCTCCGGAATGGCTTAGGGTTTTAGGAAGAAAGGAAATGGGGAAAACACCCAATAAAAGTGCAATCGACCTCCAAACTGCTCGCCGGAATTAAGATGAAAGGAGTTCGTTCTTTACAAAAGTTAATCTCCATCGTCTAGTCAAATAAATCTCGACCGTCTAGATTAGGGCTGGGTCCAACACTTACACTATAACATTATAATATAGGATTATACTGTAATTTCGAAATTTTCCTAATGGTTCAAAGTCTTAATTATGAATTTGCACCATTTTTCACCCAGGTCTCAGATTGGCATGATTCTTCGACCTATATTAGGTGAAATTTGATGTTGATGCATAATTTTCACTTCAAATTTACTAGAATGTTAATTTGACTCATTCTTTTCTTCATCTAACAACTTAGCCTAATCTTACGGACCCACCACATAGGAAATTTGTTTTCCTATTTTCGAGGTTCCATGGTGGAAATTTTTTTCGTTTTGCACCCTATTAGGCCTGTTAGACTACTTTCAGGGACATGGTCAGTGCTAGTTCTTGGTCAACCAAGAACATCGCTCTGATACTATTGACGCCCTCGCTAAATATCTGGCGCCCGTGGTACACCCCGCAGAAATCCCCCATCCGTTCCCCTCGACCGCGCAGACCCCTCCGCCTATCCCGCACTCTGAGATGATCTCTAGTGCGGGAAGGGGACACGGCGGTATCTTCGCCAGCCCTTCCCTATGGGCTCCTATCCACAATGGAAGCATAAACAACGTCGAAACTAGTAATAACAATACATCATACTACCTCGAAGGGTAGTCCATCCATATATCCACAACCCAAAGAAGATAATCATATGCCATAAGACATGAGAGCTCCTACCCATGGCTCGACTGTGAGGAAGGTGAATGACCTGGCTAGGCCTCGTGGATAGAGCGTACCGAAACATAACAATGGCTGGGCGGGCTATAGACAATGGCTGGGTTGACCACTCCATCCGCGCCCTCCTCGTGCATACTTTGCGAGTGAGCTAGATCGGGCTCGGCATGACTCTACCCTTCCCATACGCAATCCCATAGCATCACCCATTGGGACTACTCCGGGTTGCATCTCCCTCGGTCCGACGAGGCAGAAGGGTTGCATCTCCCCTTCCCAGGGTCTAGAGTTTCTCTGAGGCGACTAGAGAATCGCGGCGACACACGATTCGCATGCGACTTAACCCCCAAAACAGAGCCAAGCCCAAGACTTGCAACTCCCCGAGAGGCGTGGCTTACACCATTGTCCCTGAGGTGTCCTGACCCATGTCCGCCCACACAAAGTGACCGCCATATAAAGCCTAGCCCGCTATGGGATCCCCAAGAGGCTACAGCAGGGATCCCCGATCCGGATAAGCCTCTAGCCCGTTGTGTAGTGTTGAAGTCACATCATAGCTCCAATAGCCTGGGTGGGCTCCTATGCATACGTGCCACATATAATAGGAACTAAGGGATCTAGCTAGGGCATACTATATAACGGCTACTAGGTCTCTACCCCTTCCCAATACAAGAGGAGCAAACATGATCAACCAATATCACATAAACATCATATCATGATAATCATAATAAGAACATCTTAACCTAATCATACATATCTAACTTACGGTTAGGGTTCCTTGATTAGGGTTCAAGATGTTGAATAAGGGTTCTAGGATGGCTCTACTCTAGATACGAAATACTAACCAATCTGGAGTGCTAACTTCTAGATGATCCACCAAGAGCACTACTCTACATACCTGCTCGAGAAGCACTCCCTCCCAATCCGGCATCTCCATGGTCTTGAATTGGTCTAAGTTTCACTTGCTCAAGATCGAATCCACAATTAAGAATGCTTTCGAAACGGAGTTTGAGTGTGTAGATGAGTCTCGATTGCTAGGGTCGGAAAAAGAGGTCTAGGGTTAGGGTTTGTGCTAATATAAGATAGGGTCCACATGGGATGCCACGTGGCACCAATGGGATGGGGCCCATGTGGCGGTTGCCCATGGGATAAGGCCATGTGGAAATGGGCCTTATCCTAAGGTTATCTAAGTTAAGCATTTAACTTAGATGTACCCATTGCCACTTCCTAAGGTATACAATGCTACAATGGTAGACTTGTATAGTGGCGGCCCGGAATATAATTATTTATAGGCGATATTCCCCAGAACGCCACAAACAAAAGGAACATCGATTGAGCAATGGGTACAATACTTGCAGTAGCTTTATGATCCACTTGGAGTTTAAGCAACAATACTCCCCCAGATGGGTCCACCACTAGTCATTGAGGCGGGGATTTACCAAGGGCCTACAACATCTCGCCAATGGCAAAGCAACGAATTTGGACACCGTGCAGGCCAAGCTGCATATGCTCAAATAGGCAGGGTCACCGATAGTGTCTATCCTCATGGCATTGTTCAGTATGGCATTACAGAAAAGCTTTCCTCCCGTAGTGGACCACTAGCAGGATTGTTCCCATCTACACAGTAGGTGACCCACATTGCTCGGTGGTTCCTGCAAAATCGGCCAGTTCTCTCTTTGCAAACATGTTGGTCGGCAATCTCGAGCAACAATTGACAATATGGGCAGAGGAAGTAAAGGCACAAGCTCTCACACAAATAGGATTGAGGCTTCAACACTCCACCATTGATCATGTTTTCACTCTATGGACTCTCGTTGAAGATAGCAAGAATCTCTTGCAAGGACTGTACTGCTACTTTGTTGATTTTGCAAAGGGTTTTGGCACTGTGCCTCGAGACAAGTTGTAGGAAAGATAGAAGCGGTTGGAGGCCCTATGGATTTGAAAACTGTGATATGCTATTTCACCTTGATACCATCGTGTCTATGAGCCGATTCTACCAAATACAATCTCGTAATAAAAAAATAACATCATGCAACGTGCACTCACGCAATCATAGTGGACCGCTAGTAGGGTTGTTCCCATCTACAAGGTAAGCGACCCTCACTGCTCGGTGGTTCCTGGAAAATCGGCCAATTCTCTCTTTGCAAACATGTTGGCCGGCAATCTCGAGCAACAATTGACGATATAGGCTGAGGGGAAGTAGAGGCACAAGCTCTCACACAAATAGAATTGAGGCTTCGAGACTCCACCATTGATCATGTTTTCCTCTATGGACCCTAGTTGAAGATAGCAAGAATCACTTGCAAGAACTGTACTGCTTTCGCTTTGTTGATTTTGCAAAGGATTTTGGCATTGTGCCTCGAGACAAGTTGTGGAAAAGATTGAAGCAGTTGGAGGCCCCTATGGATTTGAAAATTGTAATATGCAACCTGTGACAAGCATTTCGAACTGGAATTTCTTCGCCACATAGCGAACACTTCCATCTGGTTGCACATGACGAGGGTTTGGAAGCCTTTGTATGCAATGCGTAACAACAATTACAAAGGCGTAACTATATGACTGAGCCTTGTTCGAGCTTTGGAAGAGCTTGTTCTCCTTTACGGGGTCGAGATTTAGGCCTTGGTAGTATCCCTCACCATCTAAAATGACCTGGAGCAGGTGCAGAAAGCCTTCCTTGCCCGAGCGCTTGGGATAAAGTTTGTAGTCTCATATCGATCCGTCTGCGGGAAACATGTTTCTTGCTAATTGAGGGACCGCAGAAACATATCGCATTGGATAGTCACATCATCTACTTTTAGAAGATGGTCAGTGTGGGTGCAATACTCTTGCCAAAAACCTTGCTTATGCTGTGCTACTAGGTCCACAATGCCTTGGAAGGAAAACAAGCTCAATGGTTTTCCTCAAAATGTCACAGAGCACAGGTTCATACGTCCCAAACTGAAGAAAATTGCCATCACTTGAGGCATTACCTAATGCTTGCTTCCTTAGCAAGCTTTAGGATGCGAATGCACTGGAACATGTCAAGATGGCATCCTATCAGTAGCAAATCAATCCGATGCTAACATGAGGTCCACATCGCTCCTTGCGTGCACATTTGCCCATGAGGAAGTGAACACATATTGCTTCCATCTGTGCGCATCGCCTCCGCATTGAGACATGCAGATGGATTTAGGGGCATGCAAAGATGAGTCCGTCGTGTTGCCCATAGGAGTTCTTGATGAATGCCACACTCTTGATTTGTCCGGCATTCGACAATTATCTAGGCATCTTTGTCTTCGAGTTGGTCCCACCTAACTAGGAGCTCCATATACTGTTAGACATGGACTCGGTGGAGATACTGGAACGTATCTTCAAAAGATCATGGATACGCATATTCAGATACGTTCTCTAGCACAACATTTGTGACCCCCTAAGATCTATGGTATATAAATACATATATTTCTAGGCCACGCCACCATACAAGCCTACCTTAGTAGCCTTGTATACCATAATGTGTGGATAAGAGAGCATGGCTAAGTTATGTATATAACTCTGCCAAACCTTAGGATGGAACCATTTTCACATGGTTCCATCCTATTGGGCAACTCGCCACAAGTCACATGGCATGACATGGCAACCCTAACATGGAAACCTATTTCTTTGAAACTCCATTTCGAGAATCGCTTGTTGCAAAGCATAGCATAGATCAGGGCTCCAAGGCTGTGTTTACGCCGAGGAGTGAGACCTACCCACCTTACATGCAAGCTATGGAGTCACCGTAAGGTGGAAGCTCCTCCAAGGTGTATTTGAGTAGTTTCCTAGGTAGATCATCTGGAAGCTAGGACTCCACATTAGGGTTTTTTTGAGATTAAAAAGGCCTTCAAAACATGCCAACTAAGCCAAATGAAGATAAATGAACTACCAATCGAAATCGAGTCGATGGGTCGATTCGCCAAAAAAACTGTTATAACTAACTCATCGATCACATTTTTCTAGCATATAATTATTGATAGAAAAGTCAAATGAGTTTGTTTAGTGCAATAGATAGATCTCATTGAGATCTTTCCATCTTAGTGCTTTGCACATATTTTAACCACTTATGATTGTCAAAACTCTAAAAAATATGGTTTTACCATTTTTACTATCCTACTGGGCTAAAAGATATGCAAACCACCCAAGATTGGAAAGATCGCAATGAGATCTATCCATTGCACTAAACAAGAGCTCATTTGGACTTTTCTATCAACACTTATGCTAGAAAATGTGATCCAATAGTTAGTTATAATCGCTTTGCTTACTGGATTACCAGTCTCTTTTTCTCGACAGTAGTTCATATAGCTTAGTCGGCATTTCTTACAAGGCCCTTTTATGATCTCAAAAAATCCCTAATGAAATGAGCTAGTATCTCGTCCTTCTAGTAGAGCCCTCCTAGAACCCTCGGTTCGGATCTTGAACCCTAATCAATGAACCTTAACTATGGGAAGGAGGGTAGAAACCTAGTAGCCATTATTTAGAGGATGTTCCTAGTTTAGACCCCTTAGTTTCTATTAGATGCGGAATGTGCATAGAGACCACCAGGCTACAGAGGCTATGAAGTGACTGAGCACCACATACAGGGAGCACTGCTACTATAAACCCATAGCGGACTAGGATTATAGTCGGTCACTTCGCATGGGCGGGTATGGGTCCCACACTTCCTAGATCAATCGTGTTGCCCTCTCTCTCAAGGTTGCGGGTTGGCTTGGCTCTTGTTTTAGGGAGGTCATTCAGGTACGGACATGTGATGCTATGATCCTCTAGCCACCTATGGAGCCACTATTCCTTGGGAAGGGGAGATGGAACCCTTCCTATCTCATTGGACGGGGAGATACAAACTCGAGTAGTCTTATTGGGTGATACCATGAGACCGCGCCTTTGGCATACGATCCGCTAAAAGGCTGATTAGCCCATCTACGTAGTAAGTATGCACAGGAGAGGGGCTTAATGGAGTGGTCAACCTACGCCATTGTTTATAGCCAGCCCCACCATTGTTATATTATGGCCTGTTTCTATCTTGAGACCCAGTTATTAGGTCTACTTCCCTATGATTTTGAGCCTAGGTAGGGAGCCTATATGTTTTACTTATATATTGATATCTATGATAGATCTATGGATGGATGGATGTGCTACCCTTCGTGGTATATGTTATGTTGTATATTAGTGCTGACATTGTCGTATGTGTTATTTGTTATATGAGCCCACAGGAATCTGAATCGGGCGGCAAAACATCTCTCCTCAGATTTTCCTACTACCGTCCCCGGGCATCCTAGGAAGAGGGGCGCATGTAGGGCCCATGTAGCGCATTTATCCGGGTAGAAGCATGAAAGGGTGGGCAAAAAAGTGCCCGTGATTTTACATTTACAAATTCAAAATGTAAGGAAATCCCTCCCCGAAAATTATTATTCTTGGAATGAATCATTAATAGGGCAAATAATTTTGAACTCTCCTCCGCCTGCTCAACCTTCCTCCCTTTCGAACCTCCATAGCCGAAAGCTTGACATCCATATTCGAACCTCCATAGCCGAAAGCTTGACATCCATATTCAACCTCCATAGCGAAAAGCTTGACATCCATATTCAACCGCCATAGCCAAGATCAGGACCTCCATAGCCAAAAGCTTGCATTTTCGAGAGCCAAGCACCGGGAAGAGATCATGACGGCAGCTTGGAACAAAGACATCTCCAAGGAAATCTCCTCAACAAACCTCAAAGCCCATGCCAAGGTCTCCCACTAGAACCGCCCCAAAACTCAAGAGTGGGTCTTCTTCGACGGGAGGTCTTGCCGCCGAAGTTTGACAAGGTAAGCATCGAGGCAAACTTTAGGAGCAACAATTTTGATAGCATGTTTCCGGGCTAGTGCAAATAGTGCAGGATGTTTGGGGTTCTCGGGCCCTAATCATTAGGGGTTATCAAGAGTGCGAGGGATTAAGCCCCGTTGGATGGCGATTTTTTTTTTCGGTATGAGCACGTTTTTGTAGGAGGGACATTGCAACACATTCCATTGTATTTTGCCCGAGCATATGCAATTTCATTACAAAGGAGTAAGCATTGATTGGGATGAGGTGAAAGCAAGTGCAAGTCTTCATTCAAAAGGCTCTCAAAAAAGAATCACGACCGGCGTAATTAGCTACGATAAAGTCTTCCAATGTTAAAGCTATTAAATGTATGCCTCGTGTAGAATTGGGGCAAGCGGTTGGAAATGATGAAAGGTGGAGGGAAACAAGAGCATTAGATTCGGGCCTCCATGCTTGATGAAATACGTGACTTTAAAAAGAGAAAAAGAAAACAATGGAAATTGAACCATTGAAGCATGAGAGTGATAAGAGCTTTGACAAGACTTGTGCGAGTAAAGATGCAAAATATGTGAGAGTACCAAAGATTATGGCGTGTTTAAAAGTGCTGAAGCTAATCGATGTGCAAATGGCTTTGGCATCCCATTTAGAGGAGGAGAAATCAAGTTACATTGTCGACTTTGATGCTCTAATGATTCCCATGATTGTTTAAAGGTCGATTTGCAAGAATTAGAAGCTATTGAAAAATCAGCAAGGATTTGGAATTTAATTCCAACCGTGAGAATAGAATAAAGGAGATGACTAAGCATTTGGAAAGATCGACCTGATAGGCCCCGCAGCCCGCCCCCATACTCGCAGCTAAGATCTTGAGCGCTTTATTTCACATATAAGCAATACTTGCAAAGAACCGCAATGATTGCCTTGACTTGACCATGGTAATATTCCAATTTGTGGTCATATATATTGTCTATTTTGTCTTGTATTCGTGGTTTCAACGAATAATACATGTGTACATGATTGTTCATGGTCCCATCAATTCGCCTAATCTTTTTAGGAATCCTTCCAAGGTACATCTATTTCTATTTTGATTACATAATTAGTTTGAGTGTACTTAGATGTAGTTAGTTTCCATCATGTACATAATCGTATTAACTTTTGATTTGGCGTGGTTTTGTCTTTAATGTAAAGAGGAAATGTATTTGCTTCTCAGATTTTACATTTACATGTGCCATGAAGTGCTTTTCTCTCGAATTCCTTTTTGGTATATTAATAGGTGTATTGTATTGATCAGACTTTGCATTTACATGTGATCGTAAATGCATATGAATTTGGTATTTGATTCTTTCCTTTACATTCAATATCAATGATGTATTTGATAGGGTGTATTGATAAAAAATTTTGTTCAAATGCATTTGAATTTAGTATTTGGTTTTCCTTTACATTGTGATAGCTATGTACACTAATGTACTTCTATTTTGTCATTACATTATCAGCTAGAAAAGTTTGCTTGTAGTAAAACCTACTTGCATGTAATTAACATTTGTTCGCTTTTTGATTTGCATCTGATTGTTTTTTTTTCTTCGATTTTGCTTCTATCTACTCTACATCTCCCCTTGATTCTCAATCAAGTGTTTACATTTTTATTGACACCCAATTGTGTCAATGCGTATATGGGTAGTATCAAGAAAGGAAGAAGTAAACTGCAGTAAACTAAACAATTCATGTTTAGCGCACTATGCTTAAGTTCAATATAGCAAAATTTCATGTTGTAGGTGAAAAAGAAGAATGTTATTGGGAAGGGGTTGCATTTACCATTCTCGACATCCCAATTGTTGAACTCGGCACAAAAGATGTCAGCTGCTATCGATGTTGGAAGTCCATCCACATCTACATCACCTTTGAGAATTGCAACAACTCATAAGCAATCAAGTCTGTGATTTGGAGACATTTAGGGGTATGTGGAAGGTAGGGTGATTACATTCCATTACATTAAGATTGCATCCGCTGTAGTTAGAGTTCACTATTTTGCAAAGAGAGGTTGTTTTCCAAAAGAGATCTCACCACTGCTGAAGCCGAAATGCTATTATTGGAGCAACTAGTGAAAAAGCCCGAAGTAATTCTCTCTCCTTTTCAAGGTTTCTATTTTTTTTAAAATTGTATTTTGAAACTTACGCTGACGTGGTTTACGATAAAATTATCAAGATGTTGGTGACGACATTGAAAACAAATTCAAGTTGCTGAAGTTCAAGTTGAGGAAAAGGCTTGTTTTTGGCAGTACGTGTTTCTTTTTTGTCTTGCTTTTCAAAACATTAGAATGAAGCACTTTCTTGTCTCGTGAGACTTGCGACGATTCAAAGGAGCTAGATGATGTTGAAGAAGCCTTGGAGATTGCAGCCAAAGGCAAGACTAAATTTATGGTCGTGCCGATGCCAAAACAAATTTGGAAAAAAAAAGTGCAAACCCGTGAAAGGGACATCCGTACAGAAAACGGTAATTGCTAGCTTACATTGACTTATACTTCAGTAGCTTATTATATTTTACTCGCTTTGCGTGTCTAAACCAATCGGAAAATGTGAGATTGAAGGTATCAATTTATGCTTTATTGTCATGGATCAATTGTTAATATGACACTAATCTTGATCCGACAAATGTAAATGATGACAAGGATAAACTTATGGAATTCACGCCATTCCATTCCATTCAAGAACCGTCCACAGCCTGAAATGAAATGCATCCGACATAGCAATTTTATGTGCAACTAACTCTAAAATGAGTAGCCGCTTAGTGGATCTTTATGGCGTGTAATAACCCGTTGTAACCGAAGCCGTATTTGTTGCTATTTCTTTTGTCTAATGTTAACTTAATCTAATCCGTGTGCTTGTATGAGACATTGCCTTTCGAAAGTGGAAGAGCAAAATCTTTTTATCCCGCCACAACTATATAAGGTTTAGAGAAGCTACCAAGAAGAAAAAGAAAGGGTGAATCAAACAAGGATCATCGAATGTCATTGAAATAGTGAAATCGTGGATGAAAGGATTGTGGTAGCTAAATGCCATCATATCCTTGCACCTATCCTTGAGAATGACCATTTTGTGCCGGGGGCCGCCACGACCATCCGATTCCAAGATCCTACCCGCACTGAATTCACGCCTTGAATCCTCTTACAGAATGCTAATCGTAACCAGAAAGCAATCAAAGGGTATGTAATACTTTTAAGTTGTTGCTTTGCTTTTCTTCACAATTCTGTCCGCTAAATTTTCGCGGATATGTAGGTCAAGACACACAAATGTTAACCACATCGATCGGCCAAGTATCTAGAGGCCGATTTCATGAAGAGAAATAATGTTAATCGGATTCAAGAAGTAGAGGTGCCACAAAGCAAAGAGTCCGATTAACATCATGTGGGTTGTATGTGATGGATTTATGCACAAATATGTTAAAGCTCTTGTCTCCTCGTAGAGATATGGAAGTAAGTTGTATGCCTTCCTTTGTATGTACCGTGATCTCATGTTCCTTTAAATATTTCTAACCTTATTTATGGATGTCACAGACATCTAAATGGTTCTCTCATGAATAAACCGCACCATCTACGACAATTTCTAATAGATGCTTTGGTCATGCATTGTGATGCCAATCCGAAGAACGTGACAGCCAGCCCTCCTCATTTCGATTCCCGAGGCTGATCATGAGTCCGAGTATCCGATTTTGCAAGATGAACTATGTAAATGGCTTATATATATATTTCTTTGTTCACACTTGTGTTCACATTTCCTATCATAAGGAATGTGTAAATGACACTATGCTGAATAGTATACTAACATAGTATACTTTATGACTATGTAAGTTTTTTTTTGAAGAAAAAGATTTCTGATTTAAAGAAGCCTTGTACCCCTTTTGGTCAATCAAAACAGCTTACTTGATTGTTTCCTGACCGATATATTTTAGACCTTTACCACCACCCCACAACACACCACCACCACACCCATCAAGACTCCACCACACCATTATCATACCACCACCACCCCACTACACACACCACCACCACCACCCCCACCACCACACCTCACCACCACCACACACCACACCACCATCCCCCCACCACCACACTCCACCACCGCCCACACTCCACGATTTGGTGTATGGTGTATGGTGTGTGGTGAATGGTGTGGTGTGTGGTGGGAAGTGTGGTGAATGGTGTGGTGTGTGGTGGGATGTGCTCGCTCGTGAATATGATAGTTGGTGTATGGTCTATGGTGTATGCGTGGTGAATGGTGTGGTGTGTGTGGGGGGTGTGTGGTGGGGTGTGTGGTGAATGGTGTGGTGTGTGGTGGGATGTAATATGATAGTTGGTGTATGGTCTATGGTGTATGCCTCAAATGGTGAATGGTGTGGTGTGTGGTGGGGTGTGTGGGGTGTGTGGTGAATGGTGTGGTGTCGTGATGCTTCGAATGTTTCCTAAGATGCATTTAAAGAAAAATACTGAACATATTTTCCTATTAGCCGGGTTACCATAAATCTAGTTTTCTAGTGTGCATCATAAAGGATGACCTTGAAATTCCTTGTTGTTAGCTTTAATGTTTGTTTTGGTATACTATTTCAAGAAATTGTACTTTTATTTTATAATTAATGACAAAACTGGTTTAACTTGAGTTGCACCAAAACTTGAGTTGCAAACTAAATAACAAACATGTTTCTTATATCTATACGAAAAAGGATAGAAATAGTTCAAGAACTAAAAGAACAAAGGGAAACTCGTGAGAATGCTTAAAGCAAAAAAAAAAGTCACAAATTTACCGTAGAGAAGAGGAGTTTATTAATGAAAAAGTTTTACAAAAAATGGAGTCATTAAGACTATTGCAAAACAAGTTCTCGTTTAATTAAAAAGCTTTTTACAACAACAAGGACTATTACCAAAAAAATTGAAACCGTGGATTACAAAAACAAGGCTTGATCTTCGTGCCATCTTGACTCTATATGAAGGTCCCCTCCATGGCATACATCTTCATTTCGAGGAGTCGCCTAAATTTGGTAAGCCTCATGCACCCACTTTCACCCCTTAGCCCACGGTTTACGACTGATGATTCATGATGATTTCTCCACCTCTCGGGTGGAGTGAACTTCAGAATCGTGGCCTCCTGGTTATTCACCTGAACTCCTATGAAGAAAGGACCGGCTGGGGAGGAGCAAGCACAATGGCCGGGATGGTGTTCTTATGAGTGTGGTCTTGAACTTGGCCATGGCGGAGTGAAGGAGATGGCGGACAATAGACGATGGGGACGAATGGACGGAATGAAGTCGCAGGGCGTAATTTTTGGGAATAAAAAGGGATGTTTGCATGCATAATTTTGTTTTGGGAATTAGGCGAGGAAGAGGAAAGGGATGTATCCATGCATACGATTTCACACCTCGAGCCGATCCACCCACCTCAATATTTTTGCAAATGTAAAATGTATAGGTTGAACCATATTATGAGACCAATTGCTTGGTATGCGCTTGAACAACCCTAACACAAAGTTAGCAATATCCCACATGCATATATCACAAAAACCGTTTTGCGATATATAAATAGTATTTTGTCAGTTTCATTGATAAGTGTGGATAGAGATTAGATGTTACAAAAGTTATGGCTCACGGGTTTGTAATCTTCGATTGCCGAGTGTCATAACTATCCAAGATATAATCCTAGTCCACCCTTTTTTAAGTAATGGGCTCAAATATCCCACATGCATTCAATGTTCCACATGTTATCAAATCAACAATTGCCAAATCAACAAATGCCAAATGAATGGATTATGTTAAGGCATATTGTGTACCTATGCATATTGTGTTTGTTAAAGCTTTTACCAATAATATAGAGATAACAAGGAATATTCCTTATTATTTTGAAAGGAATATTCCTTATTGCATTGAAAAGGAATATTCCTTAGCGACAGTTATCGTGAATATTCCTTATTACCTTCAAAGGAATATTCTTTAGTTTGTTTAGTGCACCCATAGTTACAAGGAATATTCTATTGAGTTTGAAAGGAATATTCCTTTTAAATTGAAAGGAATATTCCTTAGTGCCTAGTTATCAAGAATATTCCTTATTACCTTCAAAGGAATATTCTTTTTAGTTTGTTTAAATTGCACCCATAGTTACAAGGAATATTCCTATTACCTTGAAAGGAATATTCCTTTTGCATTGAAAGGAATATTCCTTAGTGCCTAGTTATCAAGAATATTCCTTATTACCTTCAAAGGAATATTCTTTTAGTTTGTTTAATCATATGCCATAGTTACAAAGGAATATTCCTTATTATTTTGAAAGGAATATTCCTTTTGCATTGAAAGGAATATTCCTTAGTGTTAGATGGACAAGAATATTCCTTATTACCTTCAAAGGAATATTCTTTAGCAAACTTAATCAATTCCCATAGTTACAAGGAATATTCCTTATTACCTTGAAAGGAATATTCCTCATTGAGTATAGCCCTTTCATTTGAGCTAGGCTTGTGGGATATATGCCAAAGATCAACCATTGGCCAATTGGGTCGTAAAAGAGGACAAAGGCGATGGGAAAGATGTTGAACAAATCATTGGCACAAATCATTGGTTAAGGAACAAATCATTGGCATGGTACGAGCCATATCCAAACTTATAGAAGGGAATAGACAGGATAAAAATTCCTTTTTACCGTGGTGACCGTTGATTCCGATGGCGAGGAGATCGAACGACTAGATCACAATCCATATCCCCAATTCAAATGCAAACTCACCTGGCGCACCATTCTTGAGGAGATCAATGCCTAATAGGGAAACCAATTGAACAAAATCAAACGGAGAGGCAAATACGAAGTTCAGAGGTACTCCTATTCTTAAACATGCTTTTGTTCCTAATCTAACAATTGCTTATGATGTTCTACAATGATGCACAGAGGAGACTTAACAATGTTGGAAGCATGGATCGAAGCTATGGGAGTAGCAAATGGACAAGGGGGGATGAGGAATCCCAATTATCTAAAAGCGTAATCCAGAGAGTATTCTCATTCAACTTAAAACGTAAAGTTGTGCATGCAAAAGCAATCAACAAAGTGTCAAAAGGGTCAGAGGTTTGGAGATTCAATAGCCTCAAACCATACTTTACCAATCTCTATCATAAATGGCAACGATGAAAGCACATAGCTACATGTCTTGCTTCTGCTAGACTTCACCAACTTCCAAACAAATGGCCCCGACACTCTTCTCACAATTTTTCGAACAGACCATTGCTGATCTCACACCGCTCAGACCTTCTTGATGAATCTTGAGTCTTGAATCTTGAATCTTGAGACCTTCAACATGTTTTTTTTACAACTTACACTAAGTATAACATCTTGGAACTATATAAACAATATATTAATGTTTGTGTTTTTAATCCTGGTTCACATTCGATTACATTCGCTTTTGCAAGTCCATGCCTTAGTGCATAGAAAATTTACTTCAACAACAAAGTACGTATTGCATAGATTCTACAATCTCCGCAAAATTCCCCAAGAACATTTCATGCCAATAGTTAGTCACCATATGCATAAGATGTACCTTTAATCTTATGTTTGGTAGCCTAATGGAAATCTCACCCCCAATTCTTGACTCCTGATGGACAAGAACTTTCTTTTCCTTGAATAAGCCGGCACTTTTGATGGCAACCGTGAATCAATTCAAAGTAGTTACCAGCTATAACTTCATTACTACAATAAAATTCATTTCCATAGTCATCCTTGGTGTCTTTCCGGGCATGTTTCACTTCGTGCACCGGATGAGATAATAAGGGACCCTTTCATAATTGTCCTGGGATGTGAATGATGCAAAAATAATCTCCAACCCGTGACCGCTCATCCACATTGTCCACGCCATTTGCCCACAAGTCCTCCTGCACTCCATCTTCTTCAACATTGTCCCCGCTTGTAGGCTCTAGTTTTCTCAACTCCCACCTGCCAATGATCAAGATTCTCACAAGCAAAGCCAATCAAAATTGATGCATGCCTTACAAAACATGAAAGAGATCTACACATTAACTTTGTTGGATCATTTGGATCTATGGATGATAATGCAATGAAGAGATTGCAACCTTTTCACCGAGCACATCAAATCTTTGGGAACCACCAATGTCGATTACCTTCCAAAAATACCCTTTCCACATCAGAAATTTTCTTCAAGAACCTCACATGCGCCGCATTTTTATCACTTTCCCATCCTTTTCTTTTGTTCTCACCAGCCATAGTTTGGCATATGGCTCTTTCTCCGGCATGTGTGCCCTTCCCATGTCCCGGAGCCAAAGAAATTCCAAAGGCATTCTGATCTTATGATCTTGATGATACCTAGTTACATGATAGAAAGTTTTTCTCGACTTTGAATTAACGCACACCCATCGCAATTCAAACTAAGTGGTATTATATGACCAAAAGACCATTTTCTTTTCACCAATTGAGGTGCATCTTTGAATGCTTTTGTACAAAGTGAGTATCATGTGTTTTGTCATCCGAATAAAGAAGTGCACACATTTCCCTCATTTTACCCTCGTGCATCTTTGAACAACATCGTGATGTGGACCAATATGTCGATTTGTTCATTGTACCAATGTTGTGCTTGAATCTCGCTGAATGGCTTCAAAGTATAATTCTAGAAATCAACAACTGATAATACCAGATCATCAATAAGACTCTTCATGGATTCCTTGAATTGTTTGCTCACAGCCGTGCCACAAAGTTATGATATACAAACTTCGACATATGATCAAACATGTTATCCAACATATTATCGAGTCGCCTTTTTGTCAATTAGCTTTAGTCTTCGCGGAAGTTCTTTCTTCGGGGCTCATTAACGAACCATAGACTTGCCAATCAAGCTTTTGATCAATCTGCTTCCTTGTATTCTCTCTTGACACAACTCAATTAATTGTTTCCCACAATTTCACAACTGATTTGATACATTGTAGCTTATGCCACCTATCATGGGCCGCTTACCATAGCCTCCAAAATGTGCTAACATTATCAAATGTCTTGTTCTTGGCTTGACATATTCCAAAGATGAGCTTCAGATGACACACCACAATTGCAATTAACAATTTTCATGGAGTCTTTGACCTCATCAAATTAAATGCCCGCTTGTACAAACCGATTGCTCATGTTTCACGCAACAACATGTGTTTTTTCCTTTAGCTTAATGCAAGAAGGTTTTAAGTATTCAAATTGCTTAAGCCCAATCCGAACCTCTAGATAATCGATCCACAAAATTCGAATAATTCACCGTAGTAAAATTACAAAGGAAATAAAATTAGTCACCCCATTACATTACATTACATACAAATCTTTTACATATTCAAGACCCTAAACTCCCACACATA
This sequence comes from Isoetes taiwanensis, assembly GCA_021234155.1. Lineage (NCBI taxonomy): Eukaryota > Viridiplantae > Streptophyta > Lycopodiopsida > Isoetales > Isoetaceae > Isoetes > Isoetes taiwanensis. The sequence continues at coordinate 3,373,621 of JAJEKV010000098.1, read as the reverse complement.
CATGTACATTCTCGACATGAATTTTATTTCATTTACTATGAAGTCACATAATTTTTGATAATTAATACATCTCCACACTAATTTCTTCTTAGTTAATGCTTACATCTACAATACATCCGCAATATACATGTAAAACAAATATACATCCGTAATATACATGTAAACAAATATACATGTACGTGTTGCCATGAAATAATTTGACATTTCCATGTAGAACAACTAGGCAGATCGCATCTACATTACATTCAAAAAGTAAAGAAATCAAGTTACAAACTTACATCGTTACAAAAATAAAAGACATCTTTATTCTCGGCCAAAAGTAAAGAAATCTACAAACTTTACATCGTTGTTACAAAATAAAAAACATCTTTTATTCTCGAAAAACGATGCAATTACAACGCAAATTACGCAAATACACTGCGGTAATGTCAATATATTGAATTGGTTGTGTCCTCTTCTTCATGACATCTCTAATTTTTGGTGAAACCTTTTGAGTTATCTAACCAAAACCGAAAGAACCATATCCTTCATAAACATCTATCGTGATTTGTTCTTGATTTCACTCAACACGCTCAATGAGATTGTTCCACCTTAGCATATTCTCTCCACCGCTAGTTTCATATTTCAGATGTATTTTCAAGAACTTAGTTTAGTGAAGTGTCTTCAGAATTCTCCAACCACCATAGATAGTAATAATGCTTTTGCAAGAAAGTTCATTATTGTTATTTGCATTTTTGACGCCTTTGGTGCCATTCTTTAAATTCTTACCGCATCTATTTTCACGATAGCCCTTGAGGCCTCCAATGATCCGGCTCAAATAGAATTGCAATCTTTTGTCCCACACCCTTCTTGCAAATATACTTTGTCGCTTAAGTCAAATTAGATACCTCATTCATTATGAGATTTTACGTATATCCAATCTTCTTTCTAATTGCTTTTGTCAGATATCCACCCCTACAAACCCTTCGCTTCATTTTTTCTTTGCTCCTCGCTTAGAACAAGCATTCGAAACTTCATCACCGTGAGGATTGAAATCGAACCTTATGTTTAATTCCTCAAGTGCTTGCATGAGAGTCCAATCCTTCTTCCATAGTTTCTTCTTCAACCGGTGCTTAAGACATCGATCCATTCTGGCAGAAAGGATACAACATCCTCGGCAGACAAAAAATCGATTATTAACCGATTTATTATCGCTTGAAGGGATTTTATTATCGCTGAAGGAAAATTTCAATTTCTTCAAGATACATTTGTTTTCTTGAAATGCATTCGATGAGAGCAATTATAATCGATTCGCCAAGTTGAGGTAGAATCCTGAGCCATGTTTCTGATCGATTGAGGAAAGTTCAAAATGTGCGCCCAAAGTTTTTTTTTTTCATAGTGCAAGATATTTAGATTTTTATTGATGTAGAAGCTAGTACAAGATTTCTCGAGGATTTGGTATAATATGGAATATTGTACGCCAACCGCCTTTTACACGATAGGCAACTCCATGTAAAATTCAAAATGTACATTACAAACATTTTAACCCGCTCAAATTTTTACATCAATATACGAAAAATTCAATCAATTTTTCATGCTTCTACCCATGGGATTTCCATAGAGTATGTACAATAGAGCATCAGATACTTTGTGAGGAGCATCACAATGGTATCGTGAGTAATGTTCTTGGCTGGATCAAGAGCTGGGGACCGGCCATATCCCCGAAAGTGGGTAGATTAACTTGTCTCGTAAGGTATGGAATGAGAATTCCAACCTCGAACCATGGGAGAAAAAAATCCCTAGTAGGGTCATAGGTTTAGGCTAAGTTATAAACTCAGGAACAAAGGAAATTATGCATTAACACCAATTGGCCACAAAGAAAGGGTCAAAGAATCGTCTGACCTGAGACCATGAAAAATGGTGTAGAAGTTAAACATCCAAGAATCTTTAAAAATTCAAAAACTCAAAAACTTATAAGGGGATAACCATTAATAAGGGCGGCTCATTAAAAACAATGATAATAACCCGAGAATATTATCTCAAGTGTGTGAGCGTCTTGCCTTTTTATATACCATTTTAATCCCTTTTTTCCTAATTTTGCTCTAAACCTACTCTTTTAGGCCCTAAGGAAATCTCTAGCTTAAAATAATTAGTGTTTCTCAACTAGAAGCCATGATGTGCACCAAATGCACAACTAGGAAGGTCGGCCCTACCGGGAAGCCCCGCACTACTTCAAGCATGGTGAGATCACCGCGATGGCAAGAAATACCGCAGCACTCACAACAAAGCATGGCGAGGGTAACAAACTCCAATGCTCTGACTCCTCCAACCAGTCCTATCACACCACCTGACGCAGCTTGAGCACCAAGTAGAAGCCCCAAGCGACTCAAAGAAATGGACAAGATCGTCGCGACAAGGACACTCTCTAGGAGGAACAGAGGCAGCGGCGCGTGAGGGAGCAACAACAACAACAAAGAAGAGTAGGTGGCCCCAAGGAAGAGGAAAGGGAAAGAGAAAGGAGCTGAAAGGGGTCAAGAAAGGAAGAGAGGGAAAGGCGATCAGGTATTTTTAACCTCCTACATATTTGACGTATGTAATATATTGGCCACTACTTGCCTTGCATAATTTGCTAAGCGTAATTTATTTTGGCCCTTTTTCGCGATTACGCAACAAGAGGTCGTAAGTTAAATGGCTTAAATTGATGAACTATTTTTTTCCTTCAAAAATTTGAATTGCCTACATCCATGCATCTACCAAGAAGACTATCTCGTGCTCTCATGTGATGCCTATGCGCTCAAAAACAAATACATGCTACTACACTTCTCTAACTAAGATTGTTGAAGACTTTACAAACATGTATCGTAGGCGTATAACAAATGGATTTCAGAAGGGATGGATCCTCAAATTTAAAACATGTATTGCAAGTACTTGGTAAATGAAAATCCAACCTGATTTAGTTAGACGATGAAGAGGAGATTTAAGCGATTATTTGCATGAACAAATTTAATAATCAAACTAATTCCAAAGATTTGAACCTAAGAAAAAAATACTATATTATTAGAAATGCCTTTAGAATTTTAGGGCTAAACTCAAAAAAAATTTTAAACCCCCTATGCCAATTGGTGGTCTCACACCGGGCCACATAAAGCCAAACGGTAATTATAAAATTAAACAAATAGAGCGAAATGGCCACTACAACTAGTCAGCTGGTGCATATAATATTTCGGTCACGCCCGGCTTCGGGATTGCAATATCAAATTGGCTCACTTATGGAGTGAATTTAATAAATTGGTGTTTTGAACCCGGGCCACTGCCCTTGGACATGGTGGTGAGAATGCATCCTACTAAATGCAACAAATTTATTTCACGCAACATATGAATGTAGCCCATCAGGCCCACCGCCAGGCCACTAAAAACACTCAAGAGGTGGACTGCTGTGTCAAGACCACCATGAGGGAGCTGCCAACCAAGAGCCTCCTGCAGATGGAATGGACTCGAAGTTGTGGTGGAGGAGGAGGAGGGAGGTGGAGCAAGAGGTTGGGGAGTCATCCAATCCCAATGCTCTTTGAATGAGATTCCCAAGGCCCAGCCGCCCGGCACCCAAACCCGCACCCAAAAAGGGGAGAGGACTCAAACTCGCACACATCGAAGCTTGAGATGAGGCTCATGAACGATGTCATGAAGCTTTAGATACATTCATCATAGTTTTCTTTTGATGGCATTCTAGCTCACAAAGAAATCCTGGGGAGGAGCATGCCCAACACTTGAGGGGAATGCACTTGAAAGTTAAGGAGGCATCATCTTTATGCTGAATCCATCCAAGTGTCACTACGTAAAAGGCAGGATACCAGCACATACCACGTTGTAAGGATTTCCAATTCCATCCCAATAAAGACGGAAGCGGTAATTGATTGGCCGCACCAAATCTATGAAGTCAGGAGCTTCTACATAAAGGTGGTATTAGGAAGTTTGTCAAGAAAATTGCAGCGTAGCAGCGACCACCTACCTGACCTCACCAAAGCGTAAAAGATAAAACATTGGGCTTGAAGCCATTGGCAAAAGAAGGCCCATGCACTATCGAGACGTTGAAGGAAGCGAACGACCGCGCCAGCCTTGGGTCTTGCCTCGATCCAGAAAGATAAGTTGGTGCACCGTGATGCCACAAGATTGCAACAGAGGATCTTGATGCGAAGGAGTGGGTGATAGCCGCATTATTCAAGGAAGATGAACAAAACCCAACCCATGACCGTGAGTTGCTAGCAAGCAGAGAGCATTGAGAATATGGAGGCATTATCTATTGGAAAGTTCTAATTGATATGGACCATCAAAGTCTGCCAACATGCCTCACCCACCACATCTCAAACTTGAGGCAAAGGAGATGGATGGAGTTCCCGGAGGAGTGCAATGACTTGTCATTGTGTACAAGTCGTGCAAGTTTCAATGTGGTTATGGACGCCGCTCAAGGCATCCCTTGACGATGAGAGTCCACAAGAATGCCATATCAACACTCACTAGTGAGTTTGGCAAAGAGATAGAAGAGATGTTGCCTCTAGTCCGACTTCAAGGAAGCATGGGCAAGTCTTTCTAAAGAGGCAAGAACGGACAAAGAGAGGGAAACCCTTCACACATTTAAGAAGGAAGGTAACCCGTTGTACCATAAAAATAAATTGTGTGTACCCGTGAGTCACCACGAGTCGTGAAAATGATAATTCATGACATACACAATAGCCCGGACACGTAGGTTTTATGGAAGACCTATTTTAAGATCGGCAGTTACTTCTCGGCCCGCATGAAGGAGCAAATAACCAGGTACATTCGAGTGCCGGCGTCGGCCAGACGAAGTACGGAACAAACTGGACTCCTCGAGCTTGTATTACTGTTCGCGCTTCTAATGAAATGGAGGTAATAAGCATGGACTTTATCATAGGGCTCCCAAGAATTGTAAGGACAAAGATGCCCTAATGGTGGTGATGGACAAGTTGTCTAAGATGGCATATTTTGTCGTGCATGACCACGTGTGACACAACTTTAGACACCACAGATTGTTCACCAAAGAGATCTTTAGACTCATCGATGCCAAGAGAAATAATTCTGATAGAGATTTCAGTTCATGAGCGATTCTAGCAAGATTTGTCGCCCAAGACGATTCAACGATGAAGCTCTATGAGTATGGTATCCTCGCATTGGATAGATGGAGCTAATAAATCAATCATAGAAGACATACGAGAAACTAGTCCGAACAAGCAGCCTAAATGGGATGATTTTTATTCACTTAGTAGAGTTCCCATTTAATAGCAATCTGCCAAGCAAGAATCTTCCCGTGATGTCGCCTCATGATTAATTATGGTAAGTCAATGCTTGACACCGATACGCGGCACAACTGATGTCCAAAGTTGATGTTCACATGCTATCGCATCGCCTGCTGAGGAGGTGTGAGAGGATATCTCCTAGCCGCGAAGCGCAGAAAGCATAACCGATAAGCACAAAATGGTAAGGGAATTCCGTGTTGGGGACAACGCATGGCTGAATATCAAAGTCAAGGCCGGTTCGCAGATTTAATTGTGCAAGAAACTTGTTCAAGATGGGTCGGGCCATCGTGATGTTCAAAAGAGTAGGTAGCCAATCCCACAAGTTGACCCGCCATCACATCTACAATCCATAGAGTCTTCCATGTAAGTCTCCGCCTAAGATACCACCCCTAATCCTGCGAAAGTATTGGAAGACAACAGAGTTATCGAAAGGATTCGACGACCGCAAATTGAATCGCCCCGCAGGTTCTTCTCTCGACAAAAGTCCTATAAGAAGACAAGAAGATCCCAATTTCTCCAATACCTAGTGTGAAATGGAAGCATCTTCTAATCTGTAAAGACACATGGGTACTATTTGGAGTACGCATACCAAATTCATGGAGCAATGCAAGGGTCTGCTCACACCGGCTAGCCCACATCGAACGATAGGTGAGTGAGATAGATTAAAAAAGTCTACTTCCCGTCTCCACTAAGTAGATGAACTTGAGAGATAAGAGGCTCATTCAGCATGCATTGATAGAAAAGCACTCCTTAGCTCAAATGCCTACTACTGAAGATCTATTATCCTTCACGCCAAAGGCAACTAAAGGTGTAGGGTATTGAGTGATCATCTTAGGCATGATAGGGCTACTGCCTCTCCACGGCCAAGATGAGCAAACATAATCTTCCCACGCTGGAAGATTAGCCTTATATCCATATAAATTGTAATTATTGGGTGGTTCTCTAATAACCAACATTAAAATAATTAAATGTATAATGACGTAGTGTAGGACCCCGCAGCCATCAGGAGTCTGCAGCCAAGTATTAGGCCCATTTGGGTCTCAAATGGCCTCCTCATCGCCCATTCCACGCCATATTGCCTTCCTTTTTTCCCATGCCACCTAGATACCACAAACTCTCATAATTACGCATTTGCTTGAATATTCTTCCTAATATGTGATTGTAACATTCATGGCGCCTATATGTATTTAATTGCTGGTTGTCGACGACCGATGCAACATCGCGGCGCTTCTAAAATGCCATCACTTGCATTATAGCATATCAGCAACTCCGCTGGGCGATCTGCAGTTCTGGGTTGTCGATACCAAAGCGGCGCTGCCACCGCTTCTCATGGCTTCAAAATTTGAAATGTGTAGGCTGTGCTTGTATCGCATCGACTATTTCGAAGGCGCCGCCGGGCCTAACCGATCTTCTCACTTCATCCTAATACAAAAGCCTCTGCCAATTCAAATTTGAATTTGCTTAATGTATAAAAGCATGGATTGTAGGAGAATGGACTTTTCGATTTCCATATGCATGTTGCAAATTTTCAAAAACGGTTAAATGACGTACCATACGGCTTAATTGTGTTAAAGTACAAAATACCACACATCTTCATTTCGCCACCGTACATCTACACACAGTATGGAAGTTGCTTTGTTGTCAAATTAAACTTAAAACATCAAGTGAGGTCGGCACTTACGTGGTTTTCGAGGAAGGCTTGAGTGTGCTTTTTTTAAATCCCACCATCGCATTATTACAGACGAAAGCATCTTGGTATTAAATAGTATGTTAAATTCGGACTATATCTGTTCATTTTCGTGTTAAACTCAAATCATATAGGTTTAGAATAAGGTTAAAAAGGGAAGATATTGATATTTAGGAAATAAGGTTAAAAAGGAAGATATTGATATTTAGGGTCATAAGTTGTATGGAAGATATTGGATATGGCTCGGTGATATGTACACATAATGGTATGTAATGATGGTTGATAGGGACCGGAATAACCATTCCACACTTTCACGCCTAATCCAGCCTCTCATATCTATTCCAGCCTTAGATACACATTCTCCCCAATCTCCTCATTCGCTAGATCCTTCCACTTTCAGAAGGTCCATCGCCATGAAGAGATCAGCCACTCTGAAGAATGCAGGTGTCCTCCCAAGAGGCTTATTACGGCTGGAAGAGGTTCCCTCCTCAGCAGCTCTCTCCGCTGCTCCATCACCTGCTCTCTGTGCCCAATGCTGATTCCTCTCGATTCCTTTGACGCAGGAATCGAGAATGAGGAATCGAGGGAAATTTCGAGCAGAGTTCACTCCGCGTGTTCTTGGAAGGTCGATAGAGATTCTTCGAGAATGAGTGGTCTACCTAAGGAGAAGAAGTCAAGATGATGAAGAAGATGAAGAAGTTGAAGACTAACCTGACTTCGAGGGAGCTCATGGCGTTAGTTCATGGCAGCATGTTTCTTTCTTTCTAAGCATTCAACTAACTAAGTATTTCTATTTTTTTTTTGCATGGTGAAGCAGATGAATGAAATTTGTTAGGGGCCAGAAAACCTCTTATTTGTTTTCCTTGTTCTTACTTCTTCCAGCCTTGCCTCCAGCCACCATATGATCCAAGCCTCCCAAGTTTTTTGTTGTGAATAGTTGAAGCCTCCCGGCATTTAAATCTCACAAAATGATGTGTTCTGATGTAAAGCCATACCTACCATAAAAAAATTTTGAATGTAAAAAAGTTTTTGTTTCTAATTCCATTTGAATACCTAACTTGTTTTTACCGTGACATAAAAATACTCTTAAGAGCATATTATTTTTTCAAGAAGGATCACACTTAATAGTACATATGTGAACAAAATGGAACACACTAACCGTGATCGCAGATCCACTTTCTTAATTGTTGTCATCAAATTAAATTAAACACAAGTCCCTCATCAATAGTCTCCCATTTTGCTTATAAAATATCTATCATTCTAAGTTATATTTTGTTTTTATGAATCCGTGGCCGGCTCTCCTATCGCCTATTCCCCACGCCATATTTCTCGCTTCCTCGATTTCATTCTAAACGCTCTCCCTATCCCATTCCACGCCATATTTTCGCTTTTTCCTCGCTGATTTGTTTGAATATTCTCCTAATAAGGGGATCGCATTTACGCGCCATATGTATTTAATTTCGTTGGTTGTCGTGACAGATTGAGAACATCGCATTTAAAAGCCACTTGCATTATAGCATACCCAAGAACTCATGATCTGTTCCTTGTTTGTCGATACCAAGTACGTGCGATCACCCATTCTTGTCTTGCCCTATTTTCATTTAGAGTCCATGTATTACACAAGCTTTCCCCGCCTTCTACATTTCAAAATTTGAAATCGTGTAGGTTGAAGCTTTGTATCGCATTTTCTCAAGCTTCGAGGCTGATTGCTTCTTTAAAGTTCGTGAATCGATCCTACCATCCTCAATACAAAGCCCCCCTACACTGAATTTTGAATTTGCTTTTGTATAAAAGCATGGATTGTAGGAGAGAATGGATCTTTCGATTTCCATATGCACGCTGCAAATTTCAAACGAGATTAGTACCTGGACGTTCTACCAAACGTAGTTTAATTGTGCCGTAAGATACAAATTGTACACCTTCATTTCGCCTGCATGCATCCACGGTAAGGAAAGCCCAAATGATGTGTGATATGATCCAACTGACTCAATGAATATGCTCCAGCCTTCAATCGCAAAAAGGAGATTCAAAAATAAGAACTTAGACTGACATGTTGCGCCTTGGTGTGCTCGTGCGTCGAAGACCGGGCGATGGCGCTTATATCCATTGATCTGCTTGAGGTTGTGCGGTTCCGCCATTTCGACGCTTTCTGCTTAGTCCGATTTTTGTGTATCGCGTTCCGCCTCTTGCATATGTGGCTCGAGAGAGGATGAAGGCATTCGAATCTAATACGCCCGAGATGAGCCGCCCGATACGGCGGACAAGTCCAAATTGGTGATAGGCACCGCAGAAGAAAAAGATCCAAGAGCTCGAAAAGAGCAAACTTTGGGCTTCAAATGTAGGTTAAAGAATTGAAGAAAAACACCCTTGGCTTGCGAGAGGAAGAAGCACTATCGACCCATAGAGAACCAAGTTTGATCGTGTGCATTCGTGACGCTAGTGGTCACAAACACAAGGTCCGCTTACAACACTAGCAGCGCTAATTAAGATCCGGGAAACCGTATAATCTTGGTTAATGAGGAAGAACCTAGCTGACAAAACGTGGAGATAGGTGGACATGATTTGTCACCCCAACTCTTCTCTCAAGAACATGGTATTGAACAGCTTAGGAGAGATCTACAAGAAGTTAGCCGATGCATGTACGTGACTGCTTAGATAATGTAGGCACGTGAAGCTGGTTACCGTTTCTCATTCAAGCTTCATTCCACTGCTGAAAAGAATGGCACAAAAAGTATTCGCCCATCGCCCACAAATTGTCGAGAATACAAGGGTTGCTTCCTGGCACAAAGATGGTGCTATATTAGGAGAGATGCACCACGTTGAATGTGCGTCGGTCCCGCTTTACAGCCATGCAAAAGATAAGAAATGGCAAGGATTGCGATATAGTTGGAAAGAATGAACGAATAATCTTTAAGCACTCGTTACTTCAAATTCCTGTCAAATATTGGCGGTTCTTTAACGGGGCCATGTAAAACTAATGGTGAGATTGAAGTTTCAGGCCAAAATTGACGAAACGGAACCACCAAGTTTGAGAAGTATGAGAGGGTATCCGGCGGTCATCATGAATAGAGTAATTGAGAATGCAATTGCAACATGCTAAACAAAGAGCAACAAGAATAATAAAAAGATGTAGAGGTGACTGAGAGTGAGAAGAAGCGCACGTAAAAAATGAATTCTCATGTCAATCATGATGACACCTAGTGGTTAGGTCTTCGAAAGTTCTGAAACCCACGAGGTATTGAAATGGTGTTCAATCAAACCGCATATCCCTCAGTCTAATATCTATTCAGGGAGGGAAAATTCGGCAGATCACTATGGATCTACAAAGAATTTTTCACTTCATGCCTGATTTAAAACTGAGAAAGCAATGTACAACATAAGTGGAGGAGGACAAGAACATGCAAAAGTTATTCCGTGACTGCAATCATGCAAGGAAGTCAAGTACCGGGAAGACTGCCTCAACCTTGTCCCTCAATCCAAGCAAAATGTTCTAATAGAGGAGAAGAAGATCCTGCCCATGGCATTTTTCCCATACCATTAGAGAGGGTCTACATTCAAGACTTTGCACTTTGTGAGAACTGAATTACAAGATGATACTTTTGAGTCAAGGTGACTGCAGGAACATTTCCACAAGAAGAGAAGAGAGGAAGGAATTCCTCAGAGCTGAACATACCTATCTAAGCAAAAGCCTGCATGGCGGCAATGTAAGATTAGAGTTCGATGAGAAACGGGCAGAAGAACAAGTGTGCCCCCGTAAGGTGTCAATTGAGGTGGAGTGCCCGGACGTCACAAAGAATCATAGAGAGGCTCTAACGGAAACCGATGGGAGGAAGGTCTATGAATTTGGTACCGCTGGTTGATGCAAGAAAGCGTGACCGCACGTGATGGCGCTCGCTCGGGCATTGAGGAAAAGCATGGGATACATTGTTCCTAATTGTTCCCATACATTCGTGAGAATGGACTCACAAGAGAAGATGCAAGAAATGTTCGCGTGCCGGTCAAATGCTAAAGCTTTCATAGACGCGATGGGGAGAGAGTGAAGTCACACTACTTGCACATCTTTTGGGCTCATGCACCTGGCTTTTTAGGAAGTATAAAGCCTTAGCAGCGTGGAGGCCAAGGCATGGAGAAGTCGCGATAAACAAGCTAAAATAGCCTTTCATCGTGAACACTCCAAAGAGGGGTGGAATGTGGGAACCGGGCAACCCTAAGACGTATTACGAAAGCGGTTTTATAGAAGGGCGATGGCTAACACGGCTGCAAGAAGGTCGCCGGTATGATAAACTCCACAAGTCGTGAAACACCACGGGTAATAATGTCGTGGGTTATGTTTAAAGCTGCCGGGCAAAATCTTCTAGGTCCCACCAGCACGCAATGGAGATCTAAGAGACAAAGAATCGTAAAGTATAACTTGTAATGTAGCATGTTCACACGACGCCGTAAGTACTTGCCCAACCTTGTTTGCATCAACCGTATTTCGCTGGCCGCATCTTATTTTGTATCATACCGCCAATGTAAAGGGAGTTCGCTATTGCTTGCATTTATGTGGCTCGCCGTCGCAGGAAGCTTTACAAGATAATAATAAAAAGGTTACTTTTGGATTAGAGCTGTAAAGATGTTACATTGAAAACAAAATACAACGACTATCAAGGTTCAGCATGAGCTCTTCACATTCACCATCATCATCGCCCGCCCTCGCTCTCTACCTTCATCTCTTCTCCCCGCCGCAGCACCACCCTATCCAAACGCTCTCCACCGTCTACCAATCTCTTTGTACATGTCCCGCTTCCCCGTCCTAATATACATGTTCTTCGCCAATTAGCAACCTCGCTGTCGCCATAACCACCTCGCCAGCTTGTTAAGTATGTCATCCGCCCCACTCTCTATTCAACCGTCACTGATTTGTGCTCTCCTCTCCGCTACTGCTACGAGTAGTTGCTGACTTATTCTTCTTTTGACTGTAACGGCTGCTTAGAAGATCATCTTGTTCCTTCAACCTCTTTCATTAGAACACCCAACACTATGTCGTGAGGGAGTTCTGGTCTTCGGCAAAGCCTTTATCGGCCAGTTGAGGATGTGGGAGCAATACGTAACTGAACGAAGTGGCATACCA